>WBNM01008993.1:3827-33372 GCA_013399055.1 Ramphastos sulfuratus | reverse complement strand
GGCAGCCCATTCCAGTGGTGAATGACACTCTCAGTGAAGAACTTTCTCCTCACCTTGAGCCTAAACTTCCCCTGGTGCAGCTTGAGACTGTGTCCTCTTGTTCTGGTGCTGGTTGTCTGAGAGAAGAAAGCAACCTCCTCTTAGCCACAACCACCCTTCAGGTAGTTGTAGACAGCAATAAGGTCTCCCCTAAGCCTCCACCAGGCTAAACAATCCCAGCTCCCTCAGCCTCTCCTCACAGGGCTTGTGCTCGAGGCCTCTCACCAGCCTTGCTGCCCTTCTCTGGACACGTTCAAGTACCTCAATGCAGTTCCAGTGAGAGTCCTGGGGCTCTAAGACAGGGAGACGTCAGGATATTACTCATAACATGACATGTAGAAATCAGAAAAATCATTAAGGACAAAAGTTAGAGAAGGATAGTTAAAGATCTTGTAAAAGAATGTTTGTCACCTTAGCATACATTGACTTGCAAGTTGGAATGTACTGGAGATGGAGGGTGAATAGGAAACATAGTAGCTTTGAAAAAAACAGTGTGATAATTCCCTACCATAAAACATAGAAAACAAGTTTGCTGCTTCTCTTCAAGAAAGCAGACATAAAAAAACCCTACTAATTTGTGCCTTATGAATCTGGTCCAAATGGAATATCCTACCATCTAGTAGAAGAACCAGTGCTCCAGGTTTGAGATCAGTGTATATTAGCACAGCTGCATTGACCTAATTCAAGCCACATGGATTTACACTAGATATGAATCAGTCCTGCAGAGCAGATATTAGGTAGTAATCATAATATCTACAGCCGAGGAAATAAATGAATAAAATGAGTTATATACCCATGAAAGCACTCTGTCGCTTTCCATGTTTGTGTGAGTGTCAAAATGTTTGCCAGTAGGTTTACATCAGCAACTCTTTTTCATGAGTTTGCAATCTGATGTCTAGTGGAAAGACCTACTTGTTTGATTCAATATTGCCATAATAATTGAAACATTGATCTTGGAGTCTAAAATATTCTCTGTGTTCATTGGAGAGCAGATAATTTAGAAAATCTTCAGGTCTAAGACAAGACTTCTGGTGAATGGAGCGTATTAGGAAAAGCTAAATGAGCCGAGAGACTGTTACTGTCCCTATCACTTGGATCAGATGTGAAGAGATGTAAGACATTAAATAAATAGGATGATGTTGGACGCATATCAGAGTTGCTCTACAGAAACATTGATGAATAACTAATAATATTCTGTTGTGAAGATGCTCATACCTGAGATAGGTTAACTTGTTTGTCTGAAAAGTGGACTACCTGCAAAAGAAGTGGCAGACGACACTGACATCATTACAAGGTGCTTTAACTCCTGACATCCTTATGGCCTTTAGGCTCAGGTGGTAGAGGCCGCCTGTAATGATGATTATTTTGCTTCAGGCATACCAGATATCTTTGTTGGCTGCATAACAGCATCTTATTTCCATTAATTTATCTTAAAAGTCCATATTGCCACCTTCATGGAGAATGAGAAACTTATCTTGAAGATTGTATTTACTTAGACTCATATAAGAAAAAAATTTACAACTCTGATTTGTATTATCACTGAAATGTAATAGAGAAAGGGTCAAAATCCAATTATTCTGTTGTCTGCATTCAAGTGGGTGATCTCAAACATTTAATTTTCTTTCCTATGCACTCAGATATTTAGTTTTAAATAAAAGGAAATTTTTACTTTTTCCAAGCATGAATGGTTCTCAAATGAAATTACAGTTAATTGAAGCTGTAATTGCTTTAGATGAACATCATTACAATGCTTAGAAAGTAGTTTTGAGGGGTTTGCTTAAAGTGGGCTTTGAAAGAAAATCTGTAGCATTTTAATGCTACATTTAAAAAAGATAAATTAGACAGCCTATTTAATTAAAAAGATTCTGAGGTTTTACACACCTTGTTGAAACATTGAAGTCCTGAATGAAGGAAGGAAAGTTAGGAGGGTTACCAACAATGTGAGTGCTATAGAAGTATAGAAGTTATAATTAAATATATCTATAATATGGTGTCTTGAATCTTATTTTTTTTCCCCATTGAGAAAGCTTTTTTCCTGCCCCATATTGTGTCATCCACAGATCTAATTAAGGATTTCTGTAAGTTATATATTTTTCTTTTTCTTTTTTTTTTTTTTCTTTAAAGGGGCGATTTCCACAGGCCTTCTTCAGTCACTGCATGACCAGGATGAGTGTGTCATAGCTTTGTACTTTCCAAGTGCTTGCCAATGAAATAATTGGAGTTGTGAAAGCAGAGGAAGAGTGTTCCTGGTAAGTTAACAAAGAAATTACAGTCCTAAATAAGAACCAGCAAGTTACAGTCATACTAGCTTTGACTTTCCCAAAGTGTAATGGTGGTCTACAATAAATAAAGTGCATCTCTGTGGAGGGAGCCACAACTGCTTGATTCAGCTGTGGCTTCACAAGAACTGACAAACCTGAGGCAACAACATGCTATCTCTGGTTCTTCTAGTCCAGCTGGTGGATGAAGCAGGGGTGCTGTGATCGGTGCACATGGGCTGATACACAAGGATTTCTCCAGAGTTTTCAATCAAGGAGACAATCAATGATCTGCAGGTCATGAGGACTGCTGCAGCAGAGACTGGCTCCTTGTGATGGAATTTCTTCTGGCTTAAATGATTTGCTTGTTATGCTGCTTTGGTGTAATACCACTCAATTTACTCTCATTTTCTTCACCAGAGAGGTGATTACAGAGAATAAAAATCTATGACATTTCGTTTGCTAGCTTTCAGAGCTGTAATTCGTTGCTCTTCCAGTTATGGAAAATGGAAGCCATTGTACAAAAGAGGTTACTATTTGTTGCAAACAAGCATTTAACTTAGCTTTAATAAGATAGTTACTGTATATTAAATAAATCTAAATAGATCATTGACTTTCCCTAGATCTTTCCTTCCCATCTAATTACTTTGTTTGAAATAACTATAGCAATGCATACTTAATTACATTACTCAATATATTTTAATCTCTTAAACTTCTGAGCATTTTAATGGGCATTTCTCAAGATAGAGTGAAAGAACAGAGAATAGAGATTTTATCACCTAAGAGCAATTGCTTGCATTAACAGCTTTGCTATGGAGTGCAGTTGTAACCTATCTTTGGAACTGTGTCATGCAGACAAGAACAAAATGTCAGCATTTTGTACGTGCTGTGGCAGCCTTAGAATGAAAAATGGAGATCTAGCAAGGATCTCCCAAAGCACATTTCATCCTGGTGTTTCGCTTCTGTAAAACTGAGTCTATGTTGCAAGGTTACAACCTGTGAATTTTGTCATCTCACCAGTCTCTACAATAGTAGTATATTAGAATAGGATCATTCTGGAGCCCGTGTAGACTAACTTTGCATTTCAATCACTTCCAACTTCTAGCGTTCCTGCCACAATTTACCTACTTACTGCCACTGCTGCCACCTCTTCTAAACATGGGACATCAAGGTCTGTCAGAATGCAAAAAAAAGAACAGGGCCTCACAAGAGATGAAAACCTATTTTTTGTTGTTTTTAAATTAGGTGAAACTGGTAAGAAAATAACTGGAATTATCACAGTATTCAGAGAAGTGGTCTCAGCTATATATTTAGTGCTTTAATGAAGTGCAGGGAAAAGAAAGTCTCTATAGTTGTTGAAAAGGTGTTATGGTTTGAGGCTGGATGCCTTTAAGAGCCATAGACAAGTCTTCTAAGAGGACCAGAGAGGTCCAGGGATGGACCAGAAATTGTAAAATTGTTATTCTGTCCCATAGTTCTGCTATCTCTTTATAAGTTGGCTGTACAGTTAGGTCTGCCTCTTTTCTCCCTTCTCTCTCCTTCTGGGAAGGTGTGAGTTCTTATCTGATATGGGGGAAGATTTTGGGACTCTCTGCAGTCTTGAGCAGCCTGGCTAACTTTTCATACAAAATTTTTGGCCTGTTTGGGCCTAATGTAGAAGGTGTGATGGGGGAGAAAAAAGCACTAAGGCCTGAATATTGTCATGAATGAGGGGAAAGGGTTTTTCCTTGGTATGTAGTAGACAGTATGGATTAATATATTCTGTATTATGTATTATGGGTTGATGTATTCTGTATTTTCTATATATGTTTGAATACAACTCTGTATTTCTCCCCAATTTTGTGAGAGCATTTTATTTTGCTCCTTGGAGGTGTGTGGTGTGTGTGTGTAAACTAATATTCTGTCTCATTCTTTAAACCCAAGATGAAAGGAAACGTCTTGAAGGCATGCTTCTGCTTTTGTCATAGTGGTGATCTGGTTTACATTAGATAGGGGTAACTGTCATCTCCACAAAATCATATTTTCAGCTTGTATTTAAACTCTGTTAACCACAACAGCTCTCACGCAGTGACATACTGAGTGAAAGAAAATGGATACCAGCTGTTGCCTGGTAAACAGGAAAAATGTCATTACCTGCCCTTCAAACCCACCTTGGTCTGCAGCTACAGATGTTATGGTCAAGATTCCAGCAATTTTAGAGAGTGCCACAAATGACAAAATGTGGATGTTGTCCTTAGAAAACATTTTATTCCCTGCGTAAACCATGAGGGTGCTACAGGCAATGCTCAGAGATGGTATGCAGTCTGCTGCTTACTTTGACTGAGTGGGAGCTGAATGCAGTTTCTGTGACAACTGACACTTTTCATCAGTAGAGAGCTAAAGGTAGCATGGCACATAAAGGAATTTTCCTTTGATACTTTTCAGAAAGTAATGCAGAAGTAAAAGGTGAGAGAATTTCCTAGGGGCTGCAGGACTGGCTAACCAAAGAGAAGGGATTTCCAATTGCAAGGAACACTGGAGTGGTTGGGGTAGGTTTAGTGGATCTAATTTGTTTGTTATTTATCTGAGCTGCTTATAAGACTTACTCAAATTTTAAGAGTTGTAGTTCCAATGCCATTTATTAAGAGTCAAAACATCACAAAAGGCAGCAGGCAGCTCCATAATATGTTTAGATACTTTATCAACCAGGAAGCAACTTCAGATAAGAGTAGGCAGAAAACAATGAAAGCCCTCAAAATCCACCATTGTTTAACAACTGGATAATTATATATAATTACAGATTCAACAGCAGAATTCTTAACAGCCAACACGATCACNTAACTCCTAAACCCATCACAATCACGTTGTAAAATTTCTGCAGAACAGAATGTGCATTCTCAGAGCCTTTTGAATCCTTGCTTCTCATATTTTGTATTCAGAAGTAGATCCATTTTGGTACAAATGGAAGACTTCAGCACCAGTTTCTTAATGTACAATTTGAATGATCATGAGTTAATATCAGAGTGATAAGCTACAGCTTGAATATCATTGTAAGGAAATAACGGAGCTGAAAACTGTGTATAGAATCATAGAATCACTGAGATTGAAAAAGACCTCTGCAAAAGTCCAACCATTAACACTATTCTACAAAGTTCACCCCAAAACCGTAATCCCAAGCACCACATCTAAACGACCCTTACAGACATCCAGGGTTGGTGGCTCAATGATATCTGACTACACTTTCTGTGAAAAAAATGTTTCCTAATGTCAAATCTAAATCTACCCTGTTGCAATTTGAGTTCATTCTGTCTTGTTCTATTGTTAATTACCTCTGAGAGGAGGTGCCCAAAACTGAACACAATACTCGAAGTGTGGCCTCACCAGAGCTGAGTACAAGGGGGCAATCGCCTCCCTACTCCTGCTGGACACAGCATTTCTAATACAACCCAGAATGCCATTGTCTTTCTTGGCCACCTGGACACACTACTGGCTCATACACAGCCACTTGTTGATTAGAATCCCCAGATCCCTTTCTGTCAGGCAGCCTTCCAGCCACACTTCCCTAGCCCTGTAACTTACCACGGTGTTGTGACCCAAGTGCCTGACCTGGCACTTGACCTCACTGAAGCTCATACCCTTGGCGTAGGCTCATTGTTCCATTATATCAAAGTCTCTCTGTAGAGCCTCCCTACCCCCCTGCAGATCAACACTCCCACCTAACTTGGTGTCATCTGCAAACTCACTGATGATATATTCTAAGTCTGTATCAAGTCTGTATCAAGACCATCAACCAAAGCATTAGTAAAGATTATTAATCTTTGTGCTAGCAAAAATGCTACCACATAGAAATAAACTTTGTAATGAAAAATACATAATGTATACATTTCAGTTTTTTGTCTTCTGGTCTCCAAGCTGGTAAGGCACGTTTGGACGTGGCACTTGGTGCCATGGTCTAGTCTTGAGGTCTGTGGTAGTGGGTTGGACTTGATGATCTTTGAGGTCTCTTCCAACCTTGCTATACTGTGATACTGTGATACTGTGATACTGTGAAAATCTGGGTTTGATGGATGGACAACTCAGTGGATAAAAAAATGGCTTGATGGCTGCACCCAAAGAGTGTCTGTCAATGGGCCCATGTCCAGGTGGAGGCCTGTGACAAGTGAAGTCCCTCAGGGTTCAGTGCTGGGACTGGTCTTGTTTTAACATATTCGTTGGTGACATGGACAGCCACACTGAGTGCACCCGGAGCAAGTTCACCAATGACACCAAGCTGAGTGGTGCAGCTGACATGCTGGAGGGTAGGGATGCCATGCAGAGGTACCTTGACAGGCTAGACAAGTAGACCTACACCAACCTCATGACATTCAACATGACCAAGAGCAAGCTCTTGCATTGGGTTGGGGCAATCCCAAGCATCGATATAGTCTGGACAGTGACTGAGCAACCCTGAAGTTGAGAGCAACCCTGAAGAAAAGGACTTGGGCATGGTGGTAGGTGAGAAGCTCAACATAAGCCTCCAGTTTCAGTTGAGAAAGATGATCGTATCCTGGGCTGCATCAAGAGAAGTGTGGCCAGCAGGTTGAGGGAGGTGGTTCTCCACCTCTACTCCACTCTGGTGAGACTGCACTTGGAGTACCGTGCCCAGTTCTGGGGCCACTATTGCAGGAAAGATACGGATGTGCTGCAGCGTGTCCAGAGAAGGGCCATGAGGATGAGCAGAGGGTTTTGCTATGAGGACAGGTTTAGAGAGTTGGGATTGTTCAGTATGGAGAAGAGAAGGCTCTGATGCAAACTTACGTGGCCTTCTAGTATCTTAAGGAGGCCTACAAGAAAGCTGGTGAGGGATTTTTTAGACTGTTGGGATATTGTAATACTGTTATTCTATTCTGCTTTCCGATATCATGGCTTATAAGACAGTGCCTGATTGACATCGCTCTCCTCTCTTCTCCTCCCTGCCTTTCCTCCCTTCACTTCATCTCTCTGAGAAAAGTGCACATCCCTCCTGATCTCAAGGTCTGTGTGGGGGAGATGGCTACTGGCTGGCAGGGAATTCTGAGCTGCATCATGCAGTCTACTGGGGCTTTGTAGGGCTAAGCTGGAGAGGGTAGTTTTGGCCTACTCTCAAACCTCTTGAGGGTGAAAGGGGTGGAAGATTCTAGAAGGTTTTAATTTGATAGACTTAGCCTAACTTGTGGATACATTCATTCTGCCTGATTGTCTTTTGCATATATGCACCTGTAAATAGACTCTACCTTTAAATTTCCAATCAGTGTGCAGTATCTTCATTTTTACTCTTCAAAAAGAGTTAAGAGTCATTTCTGTCCTCCAGTCCTGGGTAGCTCATGGCCCTAAACCAAGACATTAGGTCAAATTAAGGAGAAAGAAGGGGCATTAAGGAAACATCTCTAACTCCTTTAAATTGGCCATAAAACCACCTGGATTGCTTATTTGAGGACTCAATCTGCTGATAAATTTTAGGTGGGCAGAGACAGGACTGGAGGCTAGAAAGTATTCCCATGGGAACTTCCTGAGGAGCCAAATCTCTGAGGAATGGTACCAAGCAAAGTGGTCCTCATGTTCTTTCTGTTTAAGATCACATGAGCTTTTGCCATGATTCATGAGTTTCCAAGGCCTAAAATTGCTTTTTGTGCCCTGTTCCTGTACCTGAGATTTTCTTAGCTCAGTATGGCTGCAAATGGGAATTGGAAACAATGTTTTTATGCTTCAACATCCAAGATTATTTTAAAAAAAATATTAATAGTACCGATTTTTAAAATTTTTGTTTTAAATTTTATTTCAGATTCTGCTAATTTCTGTTGAACCACAGCACAGAAGGGTGTTTTTCCCTGCAGCAACTATTGCTCAGGGAGATCATGTAGAGCTCAGGGCAGCAACTAGCAATGTTTGTTTCCTGTGCATCACCCTAAAGGCAGACAATGCTGCTAAAGCGCCTGTCTTCTTAGGAAATTACTTTCCCTGCAGCACAAAAGAGCTGTGCTGGAGATGGGAAGTGTACTTTGTAGCCTGCCAATCTGTCTTTTCTCTGTCTTACACTAGATATGGAGTTATGTCTGCAAGTTCACAACTTTTTGAGATGGAAAATTAGGTAAGGTAAGTGACTAGATCTTAGAGGAGCTCAACAGGTATGTATGCTTACATGGAATGAAATACCAAAAGGAGGAAGTGTAAAGGAGAAAATGAACATGAGCAAAAAAATGATCCCTGTAATCAAGATGCTTGGTTACTCTACGAACACTTCAGTAGCAGCCCTATAAATCAAGAAATAGAGGGTTGTCAACTGCAAAACCTTAAGGTAGAGAATTGAAGTGATTTTATCATCCCTAGAACACGACTAGGTAGCTTACCCAAGCTCTTAAGAACTTGAATACTCTTAAGAAAGCTCTGTTGTGCAGCATGGCCTCCAAGGGAGTCATCTTGGTAGCAATAATATAAAAAAAAAATAAATCAAGAATTGCAGATTGTTAAGTCAGAATGGGTTGATGATAATTCCATGCTTATCAAAGATTGTCATATTCAAATGTGGCAAAACTCTTCTTAGGACAAGCTTAAGACTGTAAGAAAGGAGATTTTGTGTGAACAGTTTTTGGTAGGCCATGGCTCCCCTCCCACTCCCTTTATGTTGTGGATGACTCTAGCCTTGAGTTTCTGGGCTGCAAGTTGATCTAGACTCCACAATTTTCTCTTGGCCATAGTCAAAAGATAGCCACTGCAGTCACTTCAGTAGGCTCAGAAAATGTTTCAGGCACCTCTGGTATCTTCAGCACAGCCAGATTAATTATTTTGATGAATCCACGATGGAGAAGCACAAATAGCTCAAGAAGTGAGAACCATGAGACTTTAAGGCTAAATGTTCAAAAGACAGCTATAGAGGGCTGAACTCAGAAGGAAGAAGGCTGCATGAGTATAAAAAATTCCTGGAGAATTGCACATGAAGAAAAAGTAGAGGTAAGAAATTGTATCACATGTTATCAATTTTTAATAGAAGAATCTTAAAATCAGATCTGAGGTATCCTGAAAGGAAGCAGTAATATAATTATGTTAGGTGACTTTTAGCAGTCATAATCCATAACTTCTTTATATACACTGTGTGAAACTCACAGTGCAATATTGAACTACTCATGCCATGAGGATTAGTATAAAAAGCACTTATCACAGACCTTCATGTCTGGAGTGCCTGAACTGCAGTCCATTTAAAAATGTATTTAAACACCCTGACAGAGTCCTTCATTCTAGTTTAAAGACCATTACTGCTGTGGGTACTCTTCACTGCCACATGCCAAAGACATTTTTTTACTTACCTAGTTGATAATATGTCTATTTTGTCATAAACATTCACTCATAGTAAATTGTTTTGTAGTGGGATATTTTTTTTCTAGATTACTGTCAAGTCAGCTAATTTGAAGGGGGAACAGGTTATTTTCAGCAGTTGGAGTGCTCTGTCAATAAATAAATTGTCCTGTTTTATTTGCATATTTTCATTTTGTTGTCCTTTTACTGACATGATGGATTTTATTTAAATCCTCTAGAGGTATTAAGACCAAATAAAAAGACTATCCTGCTATAAAGAGAGAGCTATTCTATTGAGGTCATATGAATGAGAACTGAATTTAACAGGGAGGGGAAAGAGAAAGGTATTTCTCTTTCTGCCTGTACCTGTATATAAAACCTCAGGTACATGTATTGATCTACCTATGAAAACGCCTTTGTAACAAATGTACTATATATTTCTTTTTGATCAGAATTAAATATGGCTACATTTTTTTCAATGGTAGTATTGGAAAAATTAGATGGAAAGGCCTTGGAAAAGCATGTATGAGCAATGGATAAACAAGAAGAAAAAACAGTGGGTAGAAGTGAGACAATCATCCATAGGTGTTACACTTAAGTTTTTTGTGATGCGTTTTTTTTTTTTTTGTTTCCCAGGACACAATCTGTCATGGGTAGCCATTTCTAAAATATTATTTCCAGGACCTGAGTTCTGCTCATCTAATCCACAGAAATAATTCTATTCCAAAAATCTCTTGCAGTATGACTTGACCCTTGGAAGGTTGAACATATTCTTTTCTGCATTTGAAAATAAAACTGTAAACATTGCAATCACAAAGCTAGCAATAAGTTCTTGCTTGCCTTTTAACACCAGCAAATGCGTATGGATTGCTTGCAGACAAAAGCTGCCAAAAAAATGTGCAAATACAATTACAAATTCTGGCTTAAAGAAGCAGACAGTGCGTGCCAGGGACATACAATGACACTATCTTCTTACAAAGATGCAATTAGGAAGCAAGTGCAGAACTGAGGTCTTGGGATGGGAGGGGTGGAGGTGAGCTGAGTAGGCAGTGAGCAGGAAAGGAAGAACAGCACTGCTGTCATGGAGCTCATTTAAAAAGCTGTGCAGGGCTAAGGTGAACTATACCATCACTCTTGTCGCTGCCCTCCACTGTATTTGTGAAGAAGACTCTCTGAACTTGCGGACAGCAGATATTTTGTGTGCCCTCTACATCCTTGTTGAACCTGATACACAGTAATAAGATGTGACACGGATACCGGTGGGTTTTTTTTTTCCCTCCTCTTCTTTCTCAGACAACTGCTGGTTGGTTTCCTGCAGCTGCCAGCTGCTGCTGAGCTGACTGGCTCATCTCGGTCTCCTCCTAGTACACAGGACAGACTTGAAGTTCTCCCACAAAGATGCTTTTTCAGATAATGTGTGATTATCATTTTAAAAGGCTGACAACAGAGAGTGATTATGGTTAATGGGGTACCTCTAGCTAGTGGTAGGAGCTGGAGGTTGCTGGATCAGGAAGGATGGCATTAAAAAACAATGCTAAATCGTGGCCATGTTCTCTGTTGTGAACTGTATGAGAATATGTGGACCAAAGGAGACATTTTCACCTTTTTGCTCTAGAAGCCAGCTGAATGACCTGTTCAGCATGTGACATAATTTAAGGTCTCCTGGAGTCTAGAAAGGACAGTATCTAGGGTTAGGTACACAGTATTTCCCAAGGGCATGCCTTACCCCAACACTAAAGATGTGCTGCTTGACAGGCACATAGTCTTGTTTCAGCCTGCTCATACTGAACTTCTTAGGAAGGATGCACTGAAGGATCTCAGCTGAGAATGTTGTGGTCTAGCATTTGACATCATGGGAGAGATGAAGCAGAGTGAGAAGAAACATGAAATGCACCACACTCAGTGGTGGCAGTGGTGAAGCTGCCATTGAACATCTAGTGAGGAAAAAAAGAAAAGAAAGCTTTTAGAATGAGAAATGTTTGGTGTTCAAAGACCAACAACCTGATAAACAAGTATCTCTGCACTTTTCTTGGCAGCTGG
This sequence comes from Ramphastos sulfuratus, assembly GCA_013399055.1. Lineage (NCBI taxonomy): Eukaryota > Metazoa > Chordata > Aves > Piciformes > Ramphastidae > Ramphastos > Ramphastos sulfuratus. Next base: position 21,748 of record WBNM01008993.1, on the reverse strand, counting down.
GAAAGGCTGGCAAGCTTCTTCCTTCAACTTACTGAAGCATTATGCTTTTATGTGGGAGTATTTCCTCTGGCAGGTATCGTGTGATGTTTCATTTGTGATTGAAAGAAGCTGTCTGCATTTCGAGCAATCACAGTGAAAACTATACTCAGTTTGTGGCAGAATAATAAGGTGATCTATTGTACTGCTTCTGGAAGTGGAAAATGAGCTCTACTCTAGGCGTATAATATTCTATCACAGAAGCAACTGAAGTATCAGTATCATACAGATGCTCACACGTTCTGTGCCTCATGCACAATGTTTGCTTGATCATGCATGCGCACATATAAACCAGCTTTGAGCTGAAAATCATAGATGCTTAGCAATACACTAAAGATTGAATAAAACTAATCCTGAGAAAAAATGAAAAAAATTTGGGCAGTAAGAGAAAATAATACTGCTAAATATTTGGTGAAACGGGCAGAACTCTTCAACCCAATATTCAAAAGCCAAAATTAATTCAATTTTCTGATTTGCACCAAAATAGATTTTCAACATAATCTTCCACAGTCATTGTTGACTCAGAGAGGTCAAATGCTTTTATGTCAGTAGAACTTCCTCAGTGTGAAAAAAGCAAAACCTGCCCAACTGTGTAAGGAGAGTCATAGCTGGCAGACCAAGAGAAGTTAGTGTTTGCCTTTCTCTGACACCTCTGAGACTGTACTTGAAGACTGTCCAATTCTGGACTTCTAGTTAAGAAGGCATATTGGAAAATGAGACAAGTTTCAGATAGGGTGTTCAGAAAGGGACCAAGATGTCAGAGACCTCAAGCTCATGACTTAAGAGGAAACAGTAGGGAGCTGGGCTAGATGACTGAGCAGAAGAGGAAGCTGAGAAGCTAGATGATAGTAGCCTGCAGCTGCCTCTATTGCAAAGCCAATCTTTTCTCAGTGGTAGCAGATCATACAATATTGAGCAACAGCTATAGAGCATGAATTTGGTGTTTCAGTGACTGAGTTATAAGAAAACCCTTTTCACCAGAAGAAGTGGTTGAGGATTAAAAAGGTCAGCTAGATCAAGCCTTGGCTGATCTGGTTTCATGTTGGTGATAGCACTGGGCCTTCTACAGGGTATATCTGTAATGAATGAGAGATGAAAAGTCCCTCCAACACATGTTCTGCTGTGCACTGGGAATGCCTAAGGCTACATTGCCATTTGTGTCATATACTCTCATGGAGAGGGGAAGGGAGCCATACAGATTTTCTATCATAGGTTCATTATAATGTGTAAGTCCATTAAAGCCATCAGGGAGATGGATTTCTAATTTAAGCCCTCAAATCCAAATAGAGAAAAATCCTGTCAGAGGACATGTATTGGCTTTACTTTGTCAACCTTCTTGGTTACTTCATAGGTCTCTGATGCATTTACCAAACTATCATTAATGTCTATCTTTTCTGTTAAAGAGACAAATCTCAATACAAAGCAATTCCCCTGTATTTCAGCATAAGTGAGGGAAGAATCCAGTGAGAAACCTTAAGTTAACTAATTCTAGTTTTGAGGTGCTGATGACAGAAGCTATCTTGCTTGACTCTCATTAACAATAATAAATTCTAAAAAGATTTTTTAAATGATTTATTTGATACAGTTCTATGCTATCATGCTACATGATGAGAATTGCTTGTAATTGCTTGCAAGCTGAGCTGCTGAATTTGCAATGAGCACTCATTTATAATTTACAATAGTGAAAAAATAAGAAAGACTAACTTTGCATTAGTTTTTCCTATTTCTGTTACATAGATTCTCTGAGACCTAATTAAAACTCTGTTTGATTAGAAAGCAAGAAACTAGAATTTGCAAGACTTCGGTGGATATAGATGAATATTTCTTAAAGAGCTACATTATGGATTTCAATGGGATGGCAATTATGTAGAAAAATTAACTTCCAAAAGTAATTAACATAATCACATTTTGAAAATTTTAACCAGAAGTCTAACCATTACATTATTTCACACAAACTACTTAGGGATAGATGAAGACCATGGAATTGAATAGCTTCAGGGGTCCCTTCCCAGTTCTGCTTTACAGAGAGCTGACATTGAAATCAGCGAAGGGTCGGAAAGAACAACTTCCTCATTCTTAAAGTATTTTGTCTCCTTTTCTCTACTGAGTGACTCTTGGTGGACAGAGTTCTATTAGCAGAAGACTGAAATTGGCTTACAATTAGATCAGAGATGGTTATGTGAATCCTGCCTCTACATAAATTTTAACTCGGATACATTTTAGGACAAAAAGACATACTTAGTCTATCAGAGTTTTAAAAATCAAAGCATACATCGTATCTCATCCTCCATCACGTGCCTTTGCATTTTCTGATATGAAATGAAGGTCTTCTGTGGGAGGAATTATAGCAGTGACAAACTGTTGTATCTATCAACTCTGCTTTTCTCCTCTCAAAATGGAGCTACTGGACTGGAGGGAATGGACAGTGCCGTCAGACTTACAGAGGGGAGATTTAGACTGCATATTAGGAGGAAATTCTTTACAGTGAGGGTGGTGAGGCACTGGAACAGGTCGCCCAGGGAGGTTGTGGCTGCTCCCTCCCTGGAGGTGTTCAGGGCCAGGTTGGACGAGGCCTTGAGTAACCTGTGCTAGGGGGAGGAGTCCCTGCCTATGGCAGGGGGTTGGAACTAGATGATCCTTGAGGCTCCTTCCAACCCTACCATTCTATGATTCTATGATTCTATGATTATCTCATGTTCCTCTAGAAAGATGGGTCACAGGCTAGCTGCTCTGTCTCTGGTGGTAGATTTTGAGAACCTGATGAAGATGTGAGGTTGCTGTATGTAATAATTTTGTTTATAAACAAAATCATGCACAGTTAATGTATATCTGTGCACTTAATGAATCAAATGTAGGTTACCAGGGGAATAAAACTGACAAGCAAAACAGCAAGGCAATAACTTGAGATGATTTACTTCCCAATATTGTGTTGGAGAGGTGCAAAACTAAAGAAGCTGCTCCAGATGATTATGGCAAGTTTCTGGTATAGTTTGAAAGCTTGAAAGTGCAGAGCCTAAGTGTAGGTGGCTCTAGGATGAGGACATGGTGTGGAATTCTCAGTGAATTGCAGGGAGATCACACAGGGACAAGTTGGAGAGGAGTGCATGAAGCAGATGATTCCAATCTGCTTTGAGAGAAAAGCAAACCATGACAATGAAGGTTTCTGTGGATGTGTAGTTGAAGCTACCTCTCAACAACTGAGAGGAAGGGTCAGATAGCTTTCTGGCTGTATCTGGAGCCAAAACTGTGTTACGGAAGACAGGGACAATGCTAAGTTGCTCACAAATTCTAACATAGCACCTTTCATGCGATGCCATTTCTAGAACCTTGTTATCAAGGTAGAAAAGGCTGAATATACATGTTTGTGTTATGTTAACTAGAATCAAGTGAGCAAACAACATAAACATGCAAACCAAGATAAAAGATTAATAGCACAACACAAAAAGAACTTAATTAGCAAACTACTTAAGCTGACATGATTACACAAACCCTTTTTAATATGTCTCATACTATAAACTGGAAAAGCAGACATCATGTTTACTTACCAGCCTATGAAACCCAGAATTAAATTAAGTTGTTAATAATGAGAGTATCAGAATGTTTGTGTTCCAGCAGCTGTTTTGTGTGTGTGTGTGTGTGTGTGTACACACATGTATGTATGTATATACAGTATAATACCTTGTGAAGTGGAGTCAATACTAAGGTGGTAGTCTTGATGATGCATAATGCAGAGGGCTCTTCCTCTGAATTGTCAGTTTTCCATGACTGAAGATATGGTAAGGATACATAAAATACTCTGATGCAACTCAAGGTGACAAAAGTTCCCATATCTAATCCCATACCTCTCTGGTGAAGGCCACTACTGAGAAGAGTGCAGCCTCATCTTTATTGCCTTCACTCTTATATGCATTTATAAGATCCCCACCTACTCTTCTCTTTTCCAGGCTAAACAGCCCTAAACCTCTCAGCCTGTACTTGTAATAAATGTTCCAGTCCCCTAATCACCCTCATGGCCCTCTGCTATACTCTGTCCAGTAGTTCTCTGTCCTCTTCAACTGAGGATCCCAGAACTGGACACAATATTCCAGGTGCAGCCTCACCAAGAGAGAGTAGAGAGGAAAAAGAACCTCCTTTGGCCTGCTGACCACACTATTTTTAATGCACCCCAGAATACCATCGGTCTTCTTGGCCAGGAGGGCACATTCCTGGCTCATGGTGACGTTGTTGTCCACTAGCACTCCCAGGTCCTTCTCCACAAAGGTGCTTTCCAGCAAGTCAACCTCTAACCTGTACTGGTGCATGGGGTTATTTCTTCAAGGACTTGAAATTAACTTGGGAATATAAGATGGGTCTTTGATTAAGCACTTTTTTTTCCGGTGACGTATAGAGGAAACTAAGAAATTTGAGGCTCAAAATTAGAACACTCACTTATTGCTATCCAGCAGAAATATTTGAATTCTCTACCACTGAACTGTGTGTTTTAATTGGTGGATTTGTTGCTCTTGATTTCTTCAGTGGGCATGGTCCAGAGCTGTACTTCATCTCCTGTCTGCTCAGTGACCAAGGAAGTACCAAGACATACTGTCTTTCTTCACTAAATTGCTAGATGCCTCTGGCAGAAATACACAATCAAAGTGACAGTACTGAGTGACAGTACTGAGCGACTGCAAGATATATCTAGCTGCAATCACTCAGCATGGCAACAGATCTAATCCAAAATCTTTTGAGAGGGGAAAAAAGCTATTTTAAAAACAATTTTCATGTAGCATTTTAGTTATCCGAAACCCAATTTTCTGGTAATTTTGATTGGGCAAATCTTCTTTGAGGGAAAAAGTCTAGAAAGATACTACTTCAGGGTACCTCCAGAGTCACAAGTGGGAGGTAAGGTAACGTGCTGGCTGCAATAGTGTAGGAGCCCATTGTTATGCTATGCAACAGTCACCTCTGCAGCGTATAAATGTGTTAAACCTATTATTATGCAAAAATATACATAACCCTACATAGTTTTTAGAGATTTATTTTGATCTCTACAATTTCCATTAGATGGTCGTTCACTGTTTTAGGGGCCTATTATGTAAAATACTATTCATAATATAAATTACCAGATAATATAATGGGTTTCTTACTCTGTTTCAATGAATGGATAATTATCCAGGAACAGGGCAGGAAATTCAAAACTGTTAAAAGAATAGGTCAAACAGAATCTGTAGCAGCCAGATGCAGTAACTTTCCTCTAGACTTTTCTCCAGAGGGATTGTTCTACTTCTGTATATTTCTGCATATGACAGGGAGTACGTCTCTTAAATCTAGATAGTGATGTTTTTTTCTATTTTAGATTGCATTTGGTGGGGGCTGACAGTTTTTGGCTATTGGATCTCGGTACGTAAGGGCATATTTCTTTTAAATTAATTTTTCCTTTTGCACCCATTCTGATAATTATTATGCCATTATGTATTATTAGCTACTGTTATTTTCCATTCTTCTTTTTAGATGGTCTTTGGCCTTTGGCAATACAAGCTGCATAGATTTTCCAGTTTTATTGCTTAATAGGGTATTTGGAGCAGGACTATGCAGGCAGCAATTAAATAGTGGCAATGAAGATTTCCAGGGATGGAAGTCAATGTTAAAATTCCATGGGCTTTATTGAATAGATAATAGACACAGAAGTCTATTCATTTTAATTGTTTTTGATTTACCCATAGGAAGGAGCAAGATGTAGCCTTTATAATGCATTAAGCAAAGAACAGTTCTGTGCTTTGGGTTGTTAATTTGGTCCCTCATGGAAAATTCCTGCCAGAACAGGAACTATTTGAGTATGTAGAGTATTGCTGCATATTCTTTAAATGAGCAGTAGATCTCTGGGGTCACTAGCTAATTGTTTTATCTGCCAACTTCCATATAGGACATAAATCTAAATGGAATGAGAAAGAAAGGTTGAAGGATAGAACCACCATGGTTTTTTTCATTTAAAACTAATACTGGACTCATAAAAGCCAAAGCACCATCTTTTGGTGATTAGGTAGAATTCTACTGGCAGTAGGTTCAGGCAAATTCTTGCTATACCATTAGAGTTCTCATTTTAAAAGTTTTGTTAAGCATTTCTCTTAAATCATGGCTCCATACGTCTACCTAAACATCAGTGTTCACCTTTCCCTTGTGATTAGAGACCGTAGAGTGCAAGACTATAGCAGAGTACTGCTTCCAGTCAAGACATTAAAGAGACCCGACACCTTTCCTGCAGTATTTGTGGTATTAGCAATACTTAGAAAGGGAAAAAGTGCAAATGTAGTGATAAATTTATATACTTATTTTTTTTTTATATTAAAATGAAGAAAACCTTATCTATTCACAGAATCACAGAAACATCCAAGTTGGAAAAGACTTTCAGGATCACCAAGTCCAACCTATAACCCTACTCTACAAAATTCACCTTAAACCACATCCCTAAGCACCACATCTAAATGACCCTTAAACAAATCCAGGGTTGGTGACTCCACTACCTCCCTGGGCAGCTCCTTCCAGTGACTGACCACTGTACCCGTGAAAAACTTTTTTCCTAATGTCCAATCTAAGAAATTAAATTAGGCAGATTGTGTACATATGAAGGAAGAACGTAGAGCAAACACAACGTGGTATGTCATATAGACCTGACCTCAGTGCCCAGATGCTGGTGTTGCGTAGCTGGAACCGATCTTCTGTCACTACTATCCTGACAATTGTCTGGATCCATCAGTGAAATTACACAATTTGTGCTTTTGTGATTTATTTGGTGTCTCCCTTTGAGGACTAATCTGCTGTGATTACTATGCTTATCTCAGTCCTGCCTATTATTTCTCAGATCACTCCAATCATTGATATTTCTGGAGTCAGAATTATGAACACAGCCAGTGTGGTTGAGTGAAGCAAAGTCTGGTATGTTGCCTCACTTCTTTGTGTGACCTTTCTCTTTATTCAGGACTGAGTTGGACTCCAAACTCCAAAAGTAAAGAAAGGGCACAGGAGGTACACTAGACCCAGCTATAGCTCCTTTCAAGACAGGACCATTTCCAGGAGAATTGCAGTGAGACTTGAAAGCACTGCTGAAGACAGTGGCCAATCCACTCCCTGCTGGCTGTCTATGAACTGTAGTATCAGTTTAGCTTTAAAAACTAGTGCTCCAACCCTCATTTGCTGTGCTCCAACCCTCATTTGCTCTACCTTGATTAATCATTTAGGCCAGGAGACATCTGACTTCATGGTAACCTCATTGTTGAGGTTAGGCTCTTCATCTTCATTTCCACTGTTAGGGCAGACAGGAATTGTCCAAATTTCTCTAAATATAATTCAGGTCAGTCCTTTATTAATTAGGCATTTAATCCATCTGTCCCAATGAACCAGACCTCCTCTACGAGTTGCAATTTTATCTATTCTGACCTCCTTATGAGTTTTCCTTGTAAAAGTAATCTTTGCTCATGCGTGAAGTGTGTTACTTTGCATGGTGATAGTGTTCTGAGGACAGTCTTATAATTGTGCTTGCTATGGATACAGTTTTGAAGCCAATGAATATGAACAATTTTGACATTTTTCTTCTAAAGGAAGAAAGGATCTGACAAGATCTTTCTGTGCTGTCCACAGAGTCACATTTCCTGCTCCCAGTTTGCATCCCCCCATCTGTTTCTGTCCTTAAGCTCCTTATCCTATCCACAAAAGAGGTACTTATGCTACTGTTTTTTGAATCCCCTCCTGTCATGTTGGCTTGTCTGCCCAAACATCCTACATTTATGCCCTTTTTACCCTTTTCTTCAGGTGTGGATCAAATTAAATTTAAGTTCTTGCTATTCCACAACCTTCACATTTTCAAATCATTAATGACATTCTTAGCTCTGAGCTTCCTCATAACCCACAAGTTCTAGACTGCCTCCAGCTTTCTCAGGTTCCTGCTGCTTTTGTGTCTGTGATTTGGGTGTTGATGCATTTGTCTGGAGGGGCTGGGAAGTTCAGGTTCAGGTGTGGAAGAGGAATCTGAGTGTTTGGAATGAGCTCCTGAGGTGGCATGCGTGAAGAATTGCTAGTAGATATCACTGCTGTTGCTTCCCATCCAACTTCTTTCTGGTCTGTTGCCCACTGTTGTCCAAGATACTGCCTCTGTCATGTGGTCAATGGAAATGGCTGAAGCTACCTTCCACCTTGATTTTCCTACTTTGCTGATGACACAAGGTCAAATCCTACCTTCTGCAAGAGCACAGGCCACTCAAGATACTCTAAATTAGAGTGTTGTGTCTGGGAAGAGTAGCCACAATTCCATGTGCTAAGACATGCAAAACCATTTCTCTTGCAAGTGTTAACAGTCTCATTAACTTATAAAACACAGGTGAGTGACAAGAGATTATTTATTTGAGCCAACAGGATGCCATTGAGGTGAACATATCTTTGTAATCCTGCACATTTCACTCCAGATCTTCCTTGCTCTGATCTAGGACAGAGGACAGAGAAATCAAAAAACCTGCCTTTTTGTGTGGGCATGATTTGATATGCCAGTGAATCATATGTGGAGCACAGAGGACACTTTCCGTGATTGCTGTTGTTTTATGAACATACTCAGGCTATGTATACATTTCTCTTGAACTGTTTCACACAGCACTAGGATTTAGAGCCTTTTAACAAAGTTTTGCATCCATATTCTTAAAGCAACACTTTTGTAGCTGGATGGAAAAGAAGAAAACACAAAACCAGTTAAGGTTTAAATGAATAAACACTCATTTACTGAAAAAACAAAAAAACAAAAAACCAAAAACAACAAACAAAAAAACAGAGTCTGAAGTACCCTCACCTGTTTTAAAAGTTTGGTACCAAAAAGTGGCTGTGTTACTGGGCCTGTCATTAAAAATCACATTTCTTGGCCCTTGTCTTCACTTCTCCACTCTCTGCTTTGTCACCTGAGAGAATCCACATGCACACAGTCATATTGAGCAGCATTTTTGTTCTAAAAGGGTACTTTTCATGCACGGGTTATTACAAGAGGCAGGTACGTCCCTGCCTTTTACTTAAAACAAATGGAAGGAAGCTACCTTCCCTTATTAGAAACCTTCCCCTACTGCTTATTTCAGTATATATTCCCCTTCACACCTTCTCCCATCACTTACAGTAGTGATGAATGTCTGGAAACATGCCATTTTCCCTGCTCCTCCACCCTTCCTCTGCCTCCTGGCTCACTATACACAACATACTAACACAGCTGTTTCGTAGGGATGCTCTCCATCCTTGGAAGACTTTTTAAGTTGAATCACGTATCTGATCTGATTCAGAGCACAGACTTAAACTTCGTTTTGCTTATGTGAAACGTTTGGGAATTGCTGTGGTAAAGCAGTGGGGACAAATGGCAGGAATCATGGTATTATATTTTTTTTAAAAAAGTAGATTGGGAGGGATCTCAGAAGGACCAGCCTCTGGCTCAAGACTGGGCTGCTATTAAAGATAACAGCATGTTGCTCCTGGTTTCATCCAATTATATTTAAAACATCTGTAACCTCAGCTCTACAATCCTTATACCTCGCTGCCTGCAAACTGTGGTTTATTTTGATAGCTAAACAGGTCTTTGGGGTTGGAAGTGACCTCTGGAGATCTTTAAGTCCAACTGCCCTGTCAGAGCAGGACTATATAATCTACGTAATATTCGGTATAAAGACAGCTACAAAATCAACTAAAGGTACTGCAGTACTCATAACAATCCATTTGCTAGTGCACTAATTCTTCTTTTTTAACCACAGGGAAACGTCTGGGTACATGATGCATAACAAAGCAAGAGAAAGATTTCTGTTTGGGTAACAGAGCTGCTAAATATTTGCATTTTGTTCAAGCTACTGAAAGCAGCTGAGAGGTAAGTCTGCCAGGCAAACCAGACCTGACTGCAAAACAATGATTCATTCAGTCATTTGTCACTTAGCTGAAGTCTGCATTCAATGTAAAAAAGGAGAGAAGAAACAAAGAACTCTGCCCATAAGCCTCTACCCATTCAACGTTGAAGTTATCCTTCTTCAGGCAAAGGGAAAAAACAAAGGAAGAGGATGTAACGATATTTGTAGAATATTTAATTAACAATTAATAAATTTAAATGCAGGAACAAACTGCTGAAGAACTTTTTGCAGGCTTCTTTTCTGAAATCCATAAGCACACTGCTAGCTAAATTGTTGTAAAATCTTGCTTTTATCCATATCTTACAAAGTGAGATAAAGGATAACAGCTCTCCAGCTCTCAAACTGGTAATGAAGCAGTGTTGATTCACACTAGATTTATAAAGGCATCTGGGATGCTGGCAGGTGGATCCAGATTGACTTCAGCAAGGACTGACTATCCTGACTTCTTTGTCTTGTCATAGCTGTGCGTGCCTGATCCTCACTCCTTATAACCAGACTCTCTGGTAGCCTGTGTTTTTTGTCAGCAAATCTGGCTGTCCTCAGAGACTCTCACGGGGATCTGCCTGTGAGACCACCTGGAACCAAACCAATTGATGGCAAACCAGAAGCATCTAGGGACAGTGCAGCAGCTTGACCCTGAACTAGAAGGTACTGTCATGAATGTTCTGCATTGGTCACTCCATCTGGCTCACTTATGGCAAGATCTATTGCTTGTTATAGTCTGATAGAAGGTTACTGTTGGTCAAAATTCACTCCCTTTCAGAATATAATTATTTCTTCCCCTCAATTCAATGACAGAACAAATATGATCTAAAAACAATTCACATTTTAGTGCATATCACTTTCTAATTAGAGGAATTTCACCTGTGTCTTTTGAATTCAGATTTATATTCCAGAATTCACATATTCATATTCTAGGATTAGACAGTACATGGCATGGCACTCTGCTCACGCAATCTGGTACAATCTGGTACAGTCTCTTGTGGCACTGGTGTTTACATTGCTGAGGCTTACCTCCACAGGTAGAAGGTGGCTGCTTGCAAGGTGAGCAAGACAGTCTACTTCACCTCTCCTGTGGCACCACTTCATTTGTGAAGTGATTATCTGTGAGCCTTCAGTCTTGGAGAAGACATTCTGAGTTCAGGTACTTGGGAAAAATCAAATACTGACTTAGACTAAAAACATATCAGCTGCAGAACAGTTATCTCAATCTTAACAGCCATATATATCAACACCCAATTTTAGCCTCTGAATTTTTGCTATTCCTAAACATTTTATTTATACTACATATAAGATAAGATTAATTGTCTGGAAACAGACCTTCTAGGCAGTTTGGAGCTAATCTAATGGCTGAATTAAAACTGCCCCATTAATTCATACAGGGGGCATGTGAAAAAGGACACAAAACAAAAGACAGGGAAAATTATTTTAACAGTTAATGGAAATGCAGACTAGATTGCAAATATGTATTAATCAAACAAATAGGGAGATATAGGTAGATACATTAAATGAATAGATCAGTTCAAAGCCAGAGATGTCAGACAAAATCAGCAAGTGGAAAAGATGGTGTCAGAGACATCAGAAATGCCTTTAGGAAAAAAATAGATTCTCTGTTTAGTAAAAAATCTATTCAATTTCTTTAAGGTGAGACCACTATGTTAGTATTCTTCAGGATCCAAATTCCACAGAGTAGATTTTAAATTCTGGCAACTTTAAATTGCAGTTATCTGTGTGTGATGGTTTGGGAGTTCCCTGCCCCCGCCCCATGCTTTGTAAAATCACCCAGACTAGACTCAGTTACCTGGAAGTTAAGGAATGAAGCTATATTTACAGCTTAGCACAGTATACAAGATATATACACAATATGCCGGAATATTTATAGAAATATACAAGTTAAAGGTGATACAGAAGCACAATACCCTTCCCAGAAATCAGTCCCTAGGAGGAGTTCCCAACCACCCTTCCACCTTCTTCCCACCCTTCTACCTTACCCCAGGGTTTGCCTTACATGTAAGGTTTTCTTTTCACAGCCTATAATATAATTTTCTCCATTAAAATATTCCAGTTAGCCTCAAACCAGCACTGTGAAATGAAGAGCAAAGCAGCTTTGTGTTCTTGATTTATACAATGACAAATCCTTTGTGAATTATGGTGAAATACAATACATTAAAAGTATATATTAATCCTGGAAGGCAAACAAAACATTCAGGTCCACCTTCAGTGCATCTGGTGAAATCATGTACACACTAAGATAAGGTAGATAGTCATGTATGATGTGCATCAGGTATCCTGGTTGTGTATAGGGAAGACAATGAAAGAATTCATTGTTCCTTTATATCTTTGATCTAAGCTGTCAAGGATGCTGCTGACTTAGTTTAAAAAGCACACCTCTAATTGTAAAGCGCAAAGAAATTGCTTTACCTATAAACTCTTGTTCAGCTTACCTGAAATTGATTTGCCCAGCTGCTTGCAAAGTTTACCTCTGTCATTACTGTTATTTCAAGTTTGCCTTTCAACTTTATTTTTTTTCACTTCTCTGTATGGTGAAAGAAACTAATAAAGATACTACACTGAAGAAGAAAAAATGAAAATGGAATATGAGCTCACTCTGACCTAATAGCAGTAGCTAGATGCTTGTCCAGCCACCACATCAACCAATGGTCACATAGTTTATAGGAAATACAGACCTTTTTGAGATATTTTCCAACCTAAGTGATTCCATGATTCTAAGCAATATAAAGGTTAAATTAATCAGAAGTGTTCATATGGAATAGCTCCATCAATGTTTTTTTTGTCTACAGTTATCAAGTGCATCAATACCTCTCCAGTTCCTTTTCATGGTCATGGAGAAAGAGGATATTTAAATACCTGCATCTTGTTGAGTCACCAATTAAAGCTGATTTGATTTTATCATTGCTTACAGAGAAAGATGTTAATGACTTTCTTAAGTTCTTTACTTTCTTGCTTTGCATCTGCTTTTTTCTGATTATTACTTAAAACAACATAATCCTTCTTTCCTGCCAGTGCTCTTAAATTTCTTCATTTACACTCATAGTCTCAGTACTAGTTACAAACTTCTTTAACGCACTCAGCTAGAAGTACTTGTTTGGTACTGTTTGGTACTTTCACAGGCTATGAGGATCTCCTAATCTGATGCCACCACAATACATATTCAGGAATTAAGACTAATTCTGAAATTCAAACAATCTTGGCACATAATAAAATTCTTTCCTAAGTTGCAAATGAATTTGCTCCCTCCACATCTTAAAAAAAGAAGATTCAATAAACATTTGCTCAACCATAAAAAGATAGAATGAATGCAATTAAGCCATTTAAATATCAATCACTTAGACAAACAAAACACACAAGTGCCCAAACATTCAGTCAGTCGATTTTATACACACACAGGAAAGAATAAACCAAGAGTATTTTAATGGAAAAGCAAACTAATTTGCAGTCTGCTACAACACACTGTTAAGCTTCTTGGGTATACTCTGATTAGACATGGATTGAAGCAAAATAGCCACCAAGAAGCCGCAAACTCTGATGGTATTAGAAAGAAGTCTAACTTTCCCACAGCCACATATAGAAGAAACAATGGTTGTGAAGGGGGAATGGTATTAATACAGAAGTTTAACAGGGCAAGACTTGCTGTTCATCAGAGAGGCTGGATTTTGGACAAGCTCTGGGCCCATAAAGATCTGCCCAGGATAATGTGAAATCTGATATAGATGTCTCATTATTTAAAAAATTGTGCTGTTTTGAGGCTAACTGGAATATTTTAATAGAGAAAATTATACTATAGGCTGTGAAAAGGAAACAATGGTGATGTCTACTTCACTCATAGGCTTGCTGAGATGTTGANAAAAAAAAAACAATAAAGAAAACAGAAAATTTATTTATTCAGAATCCCCTGGATGTTGTCTGCAGCTAATGTACCAAATTCCGTTCCTGAGTGCTTTACAGCCACAAGGTGACAAAGTAGCTATCATTGAGATAAGGATCATTGTGCTTAGAGCTGCTTTTGCAGTTACAATAGAGAAGTGATAATTTACAGACTTCAACAATCTTTCTGGAAGAAAGATTTGAGACAGTTACAGTCAAGATTAACACTTTGGATAAGATAGTGAGAGGAAATGAAAGAGAGCAGAAGTCTGCAAGAAAGATCAGAAGATGTAAAAAGAAAGACTAAAACATTCTGCTCATACAAATGCAAATGATCATGGAATAATTAACAAAGTATCTGCAGGACAAAATTAAAGAAAGAAGAAAAATCATAAACTGCATAACTTAGCTGTTTTAAAATGGTCTGAATTTCTGCTGCTGTCTGTGTTTCAAGCATACTGTGTTTAAACACCATGCTACATGAAAAGGTCAACCAGGAACGGAGATGCATTATTTTTCTCCAAGAATCTTGAAAGTATTTACAGCAAAAGTCACACAGTATAAAATTTGGGAATATGTCAAATTTCCAGAAAAAATCGAGAGGCAGGACTCAGTTGAAAGGAATGTCAAGAATTTAAACAACTACAGAGTGTTTGGAAAGAGAGATGCAGGTTCCTGGCAGTGGACAGTTGTCTCAGAGTCTACATGTTCATGGCAGCAGCCTTGATGCCTGCATTGACAACTTGGAGAGAATCCAACTGCCTTATCCTTGGAATTATTTTCTTTCAGTATGAAGCTGACTTAAGCTATAAGCTAGCATGTTGACTTGGAAGCATTGGAAGGCTTCTTTATGTTCAGGATTGGTCTGTCAGTGACTTTAAATATTACTGGTGCATGGTAACAGATCACAATTCTTAGTGTTATGAGTGATATGTTTAAAAGAACATTAATATAGTGTTTATTTTAAGGAGGTGCAGTCTAGCATCAAATAGGACTGACCATGGAGATTTACCTGGAATCTGTGGATAGCACATTTCTGAAGTGTTTCCTAATTGAAGGATTATTTTTTTCCATCCAGCAATACAGGAGTTTTCCTGAGGAAATTCAGATTTTGTAGATGTGCTCCAGAGGGAAAGGTGGAATCTTCGGAATCATAATCTGTCTGTCCTTCCAAGAGAGAATGCTTAAGTATATCTGTGGTTAAGGAAACAGAGAAATTTGCAGATCATCTGCTTTCCCAGCATGCTGTGTACTTTTCCCACGTTAGGTATTCTTGAAGGAAAAAATACTGCCCAAGCCACTCAAGGACCTGAGCCAAAGTTCACCACAGGAAACTGGAAGATTATTTGATTATGAATTACTAGACAATGTGTTGTTAGCCCAACTATTTACTTGTATGGTCACCAGGGTATGACCTTGCCAATATTAATAAGGCTCGCTAAAAATTGAACCATTTGGGAATAGAAAGTTACTCATTTTGCATGGAGATTCTGGGGATATGTTAGTTTATGAGAAAGCTCCCAGTAGTTTTTTTTTTTTTTCAGATCCGCAGAAATTTGGAGAATGTTGCCATTGAAAAGTATAACCTATTTCTCCAGGTTCCAGAAAAGACCTGGGAAATATGAACATTCTACATTCAAAGCACAATGGCAATCCTCAGTAGCACTTTTTCTGATCTAATCACCATGATTTTGGAGTATTTTGATTTGACAGTACTGTTAAAGGCAAGATGTGTGATAAGACTGTTAAGCAGAGAAATATTTCTCACTTGTGGAAAATCTCAGACCTTGAGACCAGACCATTTATAACAGTCTCAAGGTGGTTCTGTAGCAAGGGTCTGGAGAAATGTCAGGGGTTTTGAATTGTAGTCCTGTGCCTTAACCACAAACCTGTTCTTAAAATGTATGCTCCCAGGGGATCTAATTCCCCCAAATCACAGTTGTTTGATCTGTCGAAATGTGCATATGAAGATATTGAAAACGTTATGCGTTCAAAGGAAAGCTGTGACCAGTTTAAGTACTCACCCTTGCCTTGGCAGGGGGGTTGGACTCAATGATCTCTGGTGATCCCTTCCAATCCCTCCCATTCTATGATTCTGTGGTCATGATTCTGTAGTTGCAAACCTCTAGCATCTAATGTGGTCAGTGTATATCCAAACAGATTGTTGCTCAATAGTCTATATGCACCTCTTGGAGACTCTATTTGTAATCATAGCTGTGCTTACTCAAGTACATTACAGCTACACAGAGATACTTGACCTGAGAAAGATACACTGGTTAATAGTAAAGTAGTAAATAATGATGAACAGACTGAGCCTGAGTTGAATAATCAAGCCACTCTTTGAGTCACAATTTGGCAAAAGAAGACAACTTTCGCTAAAATGAAAAAAAAAAACCCAAACCACAAAACATATTTTATTTGTCATGTTTTCCCCTTTTTATATAAAATTAAACTATTTCTCTTTGTTTTGTCTCATCTCCCACCTCAATCATAGAATCATAGAATGGTAAGGTTGGAAGGGACCTCAAGGATCATCTAGTTCCAACCCCCTGCCATAGGCAGAGACACCTCCCACTAGTACAGGTTATGCAAAGCCTTGTCCAACCTGGCCTTGAACACCTCCAGGGAGGGGTCATCCACAATCTCCCTGGGCAACCTGTTCCAGAACCTCACCACTCTCACTGGAAAGAACTTCCTCCTAATATCCAATCTAANTGTCATCTGCAAACTTGCTGAGCGTGCACTCGATTCCTCTGTCCATGTCACTGACAAAGACGTTAAACAGCACTGGTCCCAGCACTGACCCCTGAGGGACACCACTTGTCACTGGTCTCCAGGTGGACATTGTGCCTTTGATTACCACTCTCTGTGTGCGACCATCCAGCCAATTCCTTATCCAGCGATCCAATGTTTTCCTGTGGATGACGTCTGTAGGCATGCACGATCATTTCTGCTAAT
Source organism: Ramphastos sulfuratus (assembly GCA_013399055.1). Lineage (NCBI taxonomy): Eukaryota > Metazoa > Chordata > Aves > Piciformes > Ramphastidae > Ramphastos > Ramphastos sulfuratus. Next base: position 4,976 of record WBNM01008993.1, on the reverse strand, counting down.
ACAAGGACTTCTGATTTACAGATGGCTTAAAGTTTCAGATACTGCAAGAATAAGAACTAATCACTGACACCTACTCAGGGACTATTTAAAAAAAAAAAAAAGATTAAATTGCGAATTCCTTGTTTTGACCTGTCAATATCTATCTATATAGGTAGCTTGCCTTTTTTTTTTTTTTCTTTTTTTGAGAAGACAACAAACATTGGACATTAAGCCATAGGCTAGGCTTCAGTCCATTCATAATAGTGCTGCTGCATTAGATAGTATTGTCTTCAGAATAGGTATAACTTCTACCAGTTTCCTAAGGGATCATTTCAATGCTAAAGGAATTCATAGGACTAACTTCTTAGAATTTTCTCTTTCTTCATACTCTGTCTGTGTGTCAGTTTATGATTGTTTTTTGTTGGGTTTTGTTTGTTTGTTTGTTTTTCTGAAACGTTGTAGTCTCCTACATCCAACCCTTGTTTGAATAATTGTTCATTGTGGGTAATGTAGACAACGCAGTTGGACTCTAAATCCAGATTCCTGGGAAGCCTTAGTAGGTCTAGAGATCCAAAAGGGGAAAAAAGGAAAAACACTTAAGTGTCTAGAAAGCTTTTCATCATGTAGTGGTATCTTGGGACCTTAATATTCCTGCTACAAATCCAGTCTATTTCCTGGATATCTATGCCACGAATAGTATCAAAATGAGAACTGGTGCTGATTCATTGTCGTGGTAGGCCTAAGCAGGCCAAATTAGGCTTGTACATGTCCTGGCTTGCCCAGGCATGTTTTTCTGCTCTCCCTCCTTCTGTTTTGGGGAGAGCAACCGCAGGAAAAGGGACAAAGAACCTGGAGCCACTAAGTCTGGGGTCTGTGGCCTGCCCAGCAACTGCGGTAAACAAGGTGCACACGGTTGCCTTGTGCAAGGCCCGTGATCTGCCCAAAAAAGGGTAAAGCAAGCCTATGGCTTCACCCAATATGGCCAAATCTTGGCTAACTGCCATTTGATTGGCTATCTTGTGTCCAAAGGCCCATTAGTCTTCGGGCTGCATTGGATAAAAGGAGATGAGCAGGGAGCACAGGGTGCCTTTCGCCATTACAAGGTGTGTCTGCTATTGCATCCGTGCCTGCTGCCTCATTGATCCTGAGCTGAGGCTCTGGTACCTTCAC
>WBNM01008992.1:0-13677 GCA_013399055.1 Ramphastos sulfuratus | reverse complement strand
GTCTTGAGGTCTGTGGTAATGGGTTGGACTTGATGATCTTTGAGGTCTCTTCCAACCTTGCTTATACTGTGTGATACTGTGATACTGTGATACTATGAGATTAGCAAATGTTTCTTTGCTACAAGAGTGGTCAGGCTCTGGAACAGGCTGCCCAGGGAGATGGTGGAGTCCCCATCCCTGGAGGTGTTCAATAAAAGAGTGGATGTGGCACTTTGGGATATGGCTTAGTGGTCATAGTGGTGTTGGGTTGATGGTTGGACTTGATGACCTTAAAGGCCTTTTTCAACCAAAACAATTCTTGGATCAACTGTCCTTGCTGTGTCCCCTCCAAGCTTCTTCTGCCCCTCAGTGCCTGAGAATCTGAGAAATCTTTGCCTTAGTAAGACCAATGCCTGGCAACAACTAAACCATCAGTGTGTCACCAACATTATTCCAATGCTAAATGCCAAACACAGCTCTGTACCAGCTACTAGGAAGGAAATCAGCTCCACCCCAGCCAAAACCAAGACAGCTGTGAATTTGTTTGGGGAGTGACTCATTCTGCTGTCCTACCTAATGCTGCCTGTAGGATTATCCTGCTCCTGGCAGCTTGGACTCCTCACTCACATTGTTGCAGTTACTCATCTGAACAACAATTTGTAATTGAAGTTGCTTTGCCTTTGCTGCTTGCTGAGCTAATGAGCTGATCAGAAAGAGAGGCAGGAGGATCCACTGGGAAAAGCCAGAGCTCTTTCATGGTGTTGCCAGAATGCCAAAGCTCGACCTAGTCTAGCTTGTGGCATCATTTTTTTTTTGCCAGGAGAGATCAAACACCATGAGCTGTGCATCTACTGTTTGTAGGAAACTAATATCTCTGTTCTGCTGGAGCCTAGGGCTCAGAAATAATGACCTGGTGAGAGGTACACCAAAAGAGTGCCTGGCAAGGTCATGATAACAATTACAGGAGAGGGAGAAAAGCAATTAAATAGTCACAGCAACTCATTCCTTTTTCAGGGTGGAGATAGCCCATTTAAGAGAGGAGCAGAGGTCATGCTACAGGAAGATCAGTGGATTTGGTGTGGCAGGTGATGGATTCCCTGACCTGAAGCCTCCTTTTTGTCTGTGTTCAGGGCAGTGCAGAAGGAAGAATCAGCACAGATTATCACAGAATCACAGCCACATGCAGGTTGGCAAAGCCCCTCAGGAGCAGCAAGTCCAACCTAGAACCCTACTCTACAAGATTCACCTTAAACCATAGCCCCAAGCACCACATCCAAACCACCCTGAAACACATCCAGGGCTGGGGACTCCACCACCTCCCTGGGCAGCTCACTGCAGTGCCTGACCGAAAGAAGCCTTCCCTTTATGCCTGCTCTGGAAGCTGCAAGGGCAGGAATTGTAGAACCATGCAATCACTAAGGCTGGAAAAGACCTCTAAGATCATCCAGTCCAACCTTCCACCTGACACCTCCATCACCACTAGACCAAGTCCCAAAGTGTCACTTAAACACTTGCTTTGAACACCTCCAGGGATGGGAACTCCATCACCTCCCTGGGCAGCCTCTTCCAATCCCTGACCACTCTTGCTGCAAAGAAAATTGTTCCTAATATCTGACCCAAACCTCCTCTGGTGCAGCTTGAGGCCATCACCGCTTGCCCTGTCATTAGTTACTTCAGATAAGAAGCTGCAGGACCTCCTTGTGCTGTGGAGGGGAAACAAATATCTGCACTGAATCCTGGTGCAGAGTCCTGGAAATGTTTTGCCCCCACCCCCTGGAGGTGTTCAAGGCCAGGTTAGATGAGATCTTGAGCAATCTGGGCTAGTGGGAGGTGTCCCTGCCCATGGCAGGGAGCTGGAACTGGATGAGCTTTAAGGTTCCTTCCAACCCAACCCATTCTGTGATTCTGTGCTCCCCAAGGAGGTAGCAGTTGCCTAGGGAGAGAGCAGCAGCAGGAGCAGCATGCTAGAGCTTTCAGCATCTCTAGTGAGAGTTGCACATCCTCTGTGGCTTGGGCACCTAATGCTGCCTCTGCAGTGCCTCTCCACTCCTGGGCTGGATCGAGTGGCTTGAGAAGATTCCTACCAGCAGAGGCTTTATCTGCGGCGCTGCAGGCTTGTTCCTTCAGCTCTGCCAAAGGGTCTGTAGCCTGCATCTTCTACCATGCAAAAGCAACACTCAGCTGCCAAGGTGATGGAATAACTGCAATTGAAGGCCTCTGTGTGTGTGTGTGCATGCAAAGCCCTGCAGAGTTTGAAATGGAAGCAGAAACACAGCCCTCCTCTATCTGCTTTCTGTCTGATTCACAAGGGGGTTGGAACTGGCTGAGCTTTGAGGGCACTTCCAACCTTAGCATTCTATGATGCTATGATTCTATGATTCTGTGAGCTGAGAAGGGATCTTATTAATGCTTACAAACATCTGAAGAGTGTGGGGCAAAAAGCAGAAGAGGCCAGGCTCTTTTCAGTGGTGTTCTGTGCTAGGACAAGAGGCAATGGACACCAACTGGAACCCAAAAAGTTCTGTCACTGAGCTGGGAGGACCGGAGGAAGACTCCCTGCTAAGCCCACACCGCTTTTGTTTAGTTCCCTGCTCCCAGCAGGATGCTTCACTCCCTCCTCCTGCCAGCTCTGCTGGGTTTTTTGCTGCACAGCAATCCCACCTTTGCTGCCAGATCTGCAGGTAGGGCTGGGCCAGGCCAGGCAGTGTAATTAAAGTTTGCTCAGACAAAGGCGTTCGGTGAGGAGCTGCAGCGTTGCCGAATCCGCAAGGGGCACAATTAACTGATAAGAGTAAACTAATTGTTATTCATATTAAATTAGGGCACAGGTGATTTGGAAAATCTATAGACACTCCCATATGCTTTGCAATTTTTGCATTGCAGATTATGGGTTTATAAGGCCCTTCTGGGATTTGGATTATAGAGGCAGAGTCTGGAGCTGTAGCTAAACTGAACATACTCTTTCCTGATTAACTACATGATGAAAACATAAATGTGCACATCAGAGGATTTATCACTGTGTTTGCATACTAATTTCTCTTTTCCAGGCCTGAGCACGATGGTTTTGTACAGATCCAAGTGGTTCTGTGGAGTGGCAGCTGGGAAAACCCTGGTTGGGAGACGTGATTCCATGCTGGCCATGTAATGGTCTTGAGACAGAGGCTGCTAGCAGGGAAGAAGGTGACCATGAGCCAGTGATGTGCCCTTGTGGCCAAGAAGCCAAGGGCATCCTGAATGCATCAAGGAGAGTGTGGCCAGCAGGGCAATGGAGGTTCTTATCCTACTCTGCTCTGGCCTCTGGTGAGGCCACGTCTGTAATGTTGTGTCCAGTTCTGTGCTCTCCAGTTCAAGAACAACAGAGGCTTGGTTGAGAGAAAAGGGCTACAAAGGACTGGAACAGCTCTGTGAGGAGCAAAGGCTGAGAGAGTTGGGGCTGTTTAGTGTGGAGAAGAGCAGCCTGAGGGAGATCTGAGCAATGCTGAGCAATATTTAAGGGGTGGGTGTCAGGAGGATGGGACCAGGCTTTGTTCAGCGGTGCCCAGTGGCAGCACAAGGGGCACTGGGCACAAACTTGAACACAGGAAGTTCCATCCAAACATGAGGAGGAACTTCTTTAATTGAGGGATGCTGAAGCCCTGCAGCAGGCTGTCCAGAGAGGTGCTGGAGTCCGTGGAGACATCCCAAACCCACCTGGATGTGTTCCTGTGTGACCTTCTCTAGGTTGGCAGGGAGGTTGTACTGGATGCTCTCCAGAGGTCCCTTCCAACCCCTCCCATTCTGTGCTTCTGTGATTCTGTGAATGTCCCTATGGCAGGGACCTGACTGCCACAGGAGATGCTGAGATATCTGCTGCTGACCCTTTCACACTGTGCTGTCTTGTGAGTCTTTGTAGGTAAGAAGCAGTTTGCCTGCAGACCGCGCGGGAACCGCAGGCTGCTGGAGCTTTTTGGAGTGATCCTGCATCAGGCTCTGTCGGTGTAAAAGAGCTCTGAAATGAATGTTTATAAACAGGGCACACACACACACACACACACACACACACACACAAAAGAGTCTAAATTGCTTGTGTGATCTTGGGACATCTGAGATATTATGATTATTTATGTGCTTCTGCGTCTCGCTTTATCAGTTCGTTGTGCTGCAATCTCTGAGTGCCACAAGCTGCTCACGAAGGAACTTCTCCCTCAGTAAGATCCAAAGCTGCCTGCCAGGGCAGAGGTAGAAAATGTGGGGACAACAGAGCAGGAAATGAGGCAGAGCAGGCATCAATGTGGCTACAGTGATTAGGGAAAGACTGAGGGACCTGGGACTGGTTAGTTTAAAAAAGAGGAGGCTGAGGGCAGAGCTTTTTGCTGTCTGCAGCTGCCTGAAGGGACATTGTGGAGAGGCTGCTGCTGGGCTCTGCTCACAGGGAGTTTGAGACAGAACAAGGGGGAATGGCCTCAAGCTGAGGCTGGGGAGGTTTAGATTGGACATTAGGAAAAAGTTTTTCCTGGAGAGAGTGGTCAGGGACTGGAATGAGCTGCTCAGGGAGGTGGTGGAGTCACCCAGCCTGGATATGTTTCAGGGTGGTTTGGATGTGGTGCTTGGGGCTATGGTTTAAGGTGAATCTTGTAGAGTAGGGTTCTAGGTTGGACTTGGTGCTCCTGAGGGGCTTTGCCACCCTGCATGTGGCTGTGACTCTGTGAAATGTCTCCAATGGAGGCTGTGAGGAGGATGAAGGGACTGGAAGATCTGTGTGCTGAGGGAAGACTGAGAGCCCTGGGGATGTTCAGCCTGGAGAAGAGAAGGCTGAGAGGAGATCTGATCAATGTTTATAAATATCTGTAGGGTGGGGGGCAAGAAGAAAGGGGCCAGGCTCTTTTTGGTGGTGTGCTGTGATAAGACAAGGGCCAATGGACACAAACTGGAACCCAGCAAGTTCCACCTCAGCATGGGGAGAAACTTCTTTGCTGGGACAGTGCTGCAGCCCTGGAGCAGGCTGCCCAGAGAGGTTGTGGAGTCTCCTTCTCTGCAGACTTTCAAGATCCATCTGGATGTGTTCCTGTGTGATCTACCCTGGGTGACCCTGCCTTGGCAGGGGGATTGGACTGGATGATCTCCAGAGGTCACTTCCAAGCCCTTCCATTCTATGGCTCTGTGAATTGCAGGCATTCAGCTCAGGTGTGCTGGTAACTCACCTGAACCCTAACCCCAAAAAGGGTTCTGTGACCTCTATCATCTGCAAGCAGCCATTTGGAGATGTCTCCCTTAACATACCAAGAGATCCAACACTAATTCCAGTGGTTCCTGCAGGTCCTTGCTCCCTCTCCTCTGTTCTGGTCTCATCTGTGGCACTTAGAGCACAGACCAAAGTTTGTGCCCTGTGTGATGGGCGTGTGGAGGGTTGGGAGGCTCCATGACAAAGCAGTGTGGAGAGAGCTGCATGGCTGCTTGTATTTGTTTGCTAACAGGGTACTCCTCAATAAACCAACCCACCCCCCAGGGAAGGGTTTGAGTCTGGGTGATTTAGCACCCTCTGGCTTGCTCTGGTCTCTGAACAATCTCAGCCTTGGACCCTGGCCAAGGGAATGATCAGAGAGAGGCTGTAGCTGGACAGGGAGCCCAGGGGTTATTGAATCACTCCTGCCAGCTCCCAGCAATGTGCTAAACCATTTCCTTGTATATGTTCCCCTGAGTGAGGTTTAGATGCAACAGGTTTTTAGCCCATGAAGAGTTTCTTCCACCACCTGGGGCTGTTTGGTCTGGAGAAGAGAAGATTGAGAGGAGATCTGATCAATGTCTAGAAATATCTGTGGGGTGGTNATGGTCAGCAGCAATAAGCCAAGGAGCAATGGATATAAACTGGAACAGAGAAGATTTCACCTCAACATGAACAGAAACTTCTTTAAGGTGAGGGTGGCAGAGCCTTGCAGCAGGCTGCACAGAGAGGTTGTGGAGTCTCCTTCTCTGCAGGCTTTCCAATCCCATCTGGATGCATTCCTATGTGGACTACCCTGAGTGGTCCTGCTTTGGCAGGGAGGTTGGACTGGATGGTCTCTGGAGGTCCCTTCCAACCTCTAAAGTTCTGTGATTCTGTGCCCTCAAGCAGCAGCACTGTCCAGGGGAGCTCCCTGCAGGTGTGACTCTCCTTTCCTGGGCTCTCAGCTGGTGCAACCTCTGCTTATCTCAGCAGTGCAGAGAAGAGAGCTCGTGTGCTAGGCTGAGCTGCCTGCACTGGAGGAAGCACCGGTGGTGAGATGCCAGGCTGGGGGCTGAACTTGCTCGCTGATCTGAAGGGGAGAGCACCACCTGCTGCTGGATCACCAGGGCTCATCTTCTGCTCTCCCCAAGGCTTGCCCTGACCAGTTCCTAAATGCATTTTGCATGTATCTGTGAAGCACCCCGAGGGCAGGCTGAATCCACACCTCGAGGTGTAAAAATCTCCTCCATGCACATAGAGGAGCTGGGATGAACCAGCTCCTGACAGTGCTGCCAGGGAAGGGATTATCCACAGCTTTTGGCTTCTGCTTGGAGCAGAGAATCACAGAACTGGTTTGGTTGGAAAAGACCTCTAAGATCAAGTCCAACCATCAACCTAAGACCACCACTGCCATGAAACCACAGCCTAAAGTGCCATGTCCAGACATTTCTGGCCCACTTGCAGGGATGGTGACTCCACCACCTCCCTGGGCAGCCTGACTACTGTCCCTGTAAAGGACTTTTTCCCCACATCCAGTCTGTTGGCCTCTCTTTGTCCCTTGGGCAATAACACTGGGGCTGATGAGTGCTTGCTGGAGGATCTTTCTGTCCAATGTGCATATGTCAGCCAGAGCAGGAGCAAAGTTCTATTCCAGACAGTAGAGCTTAAACTGAGCACCATAAATAAGTTGAGGGGGGTTTGTTGCATGGAGAGTTAATGAGTTTGGTCTGTGGTTATGAGCAGTTACTGCTCAGCCCTTCTGTGGGAAGAAAAGGAATCACAGAATCATGGAATGCATTGGGCTGGAAGGGAGCCTCAAAGGTCATCTTGTCCCTGCTCAGTGGAGGGGGATTGGACACCTCCAGCTAGATCAGGCTGTTCAAGGCCCCATCAAGTTTGACCTTGAATGTCTCAAGCACACCTCTGGGTAATCTGCTCCTGTTTTTCACTCTCCAATTGTCTTAGGTTGCCAAAGGGGACAAACTGAGATCTTCTTCTCATAGCCTCTCCAAAATTCTTGGCTCCCTCTCACCTGCAAACAAACAAAATCCCTTCCTAGTGTCAGGGTTGGCTCTGAAGAGCTAATTTCAAACCCTGGCCCATCTCTATCCTGCTTTGTAGAGAGTTGTATCTCAAATCTGGTTCCATAAGGCTCTGATGATCTGCAGCCCAACATACAAACTTAGGAAGCTCCCAGGGAGCCCAAGGTTGCCTGGGGCCCAGAAAGAAGGCAGCTGCTGGGGGGAGTTCTTTACAATGAAAGTGGTGAAATGCTGGAATGGAGTGCCCAGAGGTGTGGGTTTGAGNAGGCACTGGCACAGGTTGCCCAGAGAGGTGGTTGAGGTCCCACTCCTAGAGACATTCAAGATCAAACTTGATGGGGTCCTGAGCAACCTCCTCTGGTTGGAGAGGTCCCTGCTGCATGCAGGGGGGTTGGACAAGATGACCTTTGGGTGTCCCTCCCAACCCAGTGCAATCTGTAATTCATGACTGGGGTAGCAGGGGAGGCAGCCAGCCAGGTCAGCTGCCTGCTGCAGCAGCCCAGCACCGTGCCTGTGCCTGCCCTCTGGATCACACCCTGCTGTCTGCCGAGGCTTTGCCCTCCTGCTCTCCCCTTTGCCCTGTGCTGCTCCAGCTAACGAGGTTATTGTTGAGCTGAGAGGCATCGCTTGTGTCTGTGCCTGGCTGCAGCGAGCTGCAAGCAGAGATCCTCCTGACAGTGCCAGATGGTGAGCTGCGAGCACAGGGGAGAGGGGGGAAAGGGAGCTGCAGCTCTGCCACCTCCTGGGAAAGGGAAAAAAAAAAAAAAGAAGCCTGGTGGGAGTGTGTCTGCCCCTGCTCTGCTGCTGTGCCTGGCTTTGGAGTGTGCAACAGGGAGACAGAGCACAGACAAGGAGTCGAGGAGCAGGCCCTGGCACGGCTGGGGCAGGGGCAGCACACATCAGGCTGTGAGCATCTAGCTGAGGTTTTGGTTTGCCTCCAGTCCTGTGGTAACAAACCTTACATAAACCTGGCCAGGAGCAGAGCATTAATATTTAAGAACTGACATTTAAGGTATTGAATATCTGCTAGGTCCTCCAGAAGAATATCTGTGTGTGTGTGTGTGTGTGTGTGTGTGTGTGTGTGCACGCTCGGGGCTTTGTTTTCCTTTGACAGTGCCTCGTTGTGTAGTGTTGTGTGTTTTACTCGGGGTGTTCTGTGCTATAATAAGAAGGAGGAGGGAGGGTGGAAATGCTGCTCTGTTTATATACACTGCTGTCAACAGCTCTGCTGCCTGCTTCAGGCTGGCATCCTCTGAGGAGCACCCTGGAGTCCAGGCAAACATCAGCCTAACCCCCTGCATCCCCAGAGCCTCTGGGAGGAGCACCAAGCACGGCAGAGAGGCTGCCCAGGGAAGTGGTGCAAAAGGGCAACAAAGCTGGGGAAGGGTCTGGAGAACAGGGCTGGGGAGGAGCAGCTGAGGAAGCTTAATGTGGAGAAGAGGAGGCTGAGAGGAGACCTCGCTGCTCTCTGCAGCTCCCTGGAAAGTTGCAGTGAGGCGGGGGTTGGGGTCTGCTCCCTAGTATCAAAAGATAGCAGAAGAAAAAAATGTCCTGAATTTGTGCCAGAGGAGGTTTAGGTTGGAGATGAGGAACACTTTCTTTGCTGCAAGAGTGCTCAGGAACTGGAATAGGTTGCCCAGGGAGGTGGTGGAGTCCCCACCCCTGGAGGTGTTCCAGAAACNATTCTATGATTCTATGATTCTATGATTCTATGATTTAAAGGCTGTGTGTGGTGCTTAAGGGCATGGTTTAGTGGCAGTGTCTTAGTGGTGGGATTGTGAGCTTCAGGCAAAGGGGTTGGACTTGATCTCAAAGGTATCTTGACAGGTCTGTGACTCTGTGTTCTTAACTGATGGAGCCTCTTCTCCCACACCCCTTCTGCTGGAAGGTTTGGCCTCTCCTGGCATGTGGCTCTGGCAAATGTGGCACACTCTGTACTCAGCATGCAAACAAAATTGCCATGCTGAGGGTCAAAGGGACAACCTTGGAACTGTCAGAGCAGAAGTCTGCACCCTTGTGCTGCTGCTGGGCTCACAGAGAGGAGCTCTGAGTGAGTCAGGCTGGAATTGTTAGTCGTGAGGGCAGAGCAAGGATGCAGTAATGATTCTCTGTATGTGTCTGTGTCCCTCCTGAGCTTCTTTGACACTTGTCCCAGTGCCATTCACCTTTGTGAGTCCTCAGAGATGCAGGGCTGAGCCTGAAATGCTTCTGCTCACCCATCATCTTTACAAATCTCAGGTACAGCACATCTCCTCCTCCTCCCCTCTGAGGTTTTAGCTTTCCATTTGGTGATAGGAGCATTTTCATGTCTCTTCCCTTTGTTTTCCCCTCTCTTGCCCAGCCCTGAAATAGTCAATGAATATGCCCTTTCCTATCTCTTGCTATAGGACCCCAGGGACATTTCTTTCCCATCCATCTCCTGAATGCCATCCCAGCAGGTGGCCTGGGACATGCTGGAAAAGTGCTGAGTCTTGATGGAAGTGGACATTAGGCATCTCTAATAGACTGAGGGTTCAGTGAAACCCTCAGCACGGCTGAGCTGGCACAGGCAGGTAGCCTTTGGAGCTGATCTCTCCCTAGGTGCCTTGCAGAAAAGGAGAGCAAGGACAAAACCAGGCCATGTTGCCTTTGATGGCAAGAAGTACCTTGTTCTGCAGAGGAGGTGGCTGAGCCTAGCCCACCTGAGCTGCCTCTTTAGCTGTGCATGAGGGATTCTGCACTGCCAGTCCTCCTTCATCATCGTCATCAGCCCTGTCCAGCTCTGGTGCCCCCAGCACAAGAAGCAAATAGAACTGTTGGAGTGGGTGCACAGGAGGGCATGAAAATGATCAGAGGGTTAGAGAACCTCCCCTACAGGGACAGGCTGAGAGAGTTGGGATTGTTCAACCTGGAGAAGAGAAGGCTCCAGGGAGACCTTAGAGCTGCCTGCCAGTAGCTGAAGGGGCTCCAGGAGAGCTGGGGAGGGACTTTTGACAAGGGCTGGGAGTGACAGGATGAGGGAAAATGGCTCTGAGGGAAGTCCCCTGGAAGAGGGGAGATGGAGACTGGAGATGAGGAAGAAATTGCTGAGAGTGAGGGTGGGGAGAGACTGGCACAGGTTGGCCAGGGAGGTTGTGGAGCACAGAATCACAGAATGGGATCGAAGATCGAAGAGCTCATTCTGTGATTCTGTGCTCCACAATTTCCCTGGAGGTGTTCAAGGCCAGGCTGGATGAGACCTTGAGCAACCTGTGCTGGTGGGAGGTGTCCCTGCCCATGACAGGATGATCTTTGAGGTTCCTCCCAAGCCAAACCATTCTATGAATCTATAAATCCTCCTCCTTTCACAGAGTAGGTGCAGCTTTGAGGGGAGAGGCTGTTCCAAAGCCCTTCCTTTTGAGCACCACTTTTTGTGTACACTCTTCCAGCACTGGCCTGGAGGCATCACCTCCCTGCTTTGTCCAGGGCAGACCTTGCCAGTGTCAACAAAGCTCCATGTACAGAATTACAGAATGCATTGGGTTGGAAGGGACCTTCAAAGGTCATCTTGTCCAAAACTCCACCTGAGGCAGCAGCTTGGTGCCTGCTTTGCTTCAGTTCAGGAGGCAGGCACCGTGATGGTGCAGTTAGGATTTGCCAGTGTGGCTTGATGCTGGCTGACTTGTGGGTGATGTTTTGACTTCCAGCAGACATCTCTGCTGCCACAAAGTTAAAACTGAGGTCTGAGTGCTCTGGGTCTGAAACAAGAAGCCCAATGAAGACAGTGGGAATCAGTGGTGAAGATCACTGAGACTGCAACCCTCAGCTCCCCGAGCACCAAAGCTTTCCAGAGGAGCTGTGAGGTTGTGTTTTTCCTTTGTTGTTCCTCCTCTGGTAAAACACAAAGAGATCTGTCTGTACCTACAGGTTACCATGGCACTGTAACCTTACCAGATCTGGAAGAGGGGTTGTAACAAGGGAGTAGCTGGAGCAGTGGATCTGTGCATGTCCACTGTGGAAGAGATGGTGTACGGGGGGAGCTGAGCTGGCTGGAAGCAGGTGAGCAGGCAGCAGTGGCAGGACAGGTAGAAGGCAGCTTGCCCTCACCCCGGGACTGACTTTTGGCTCATGTTGAGCTGTCCAGCAGTGAGTGTGACATTCAGAGACACAGGTACTGTGGAGTTCAGCCATCTCAGAGAGATCTGCTGCTGAGCATGAGTCAGCCCTGCCTGGGTTAACTATTAAAGGGCAGTATCAGGAGATAAGGTCTTTGCTCTTCGGTCCCTTCCAGCCCTGTGGCCTCCAGGTAGTCCCCAGAAGGAAAGGAGTCTCCCTAGGGTCCTGCTGCACTGTTAGAGGTCACAGAAGTGCCCTGTGTGCCCACTGGGCTTGGTGCAATTGATTACAGGCAACACTAGTCACATCCAGAGCCTTCATCCCATGAGGAAGGTACATTCCTGCTGGCCTTAACCCAGTGCCAGGACCCTCAGGCAGCTGCCAGGGTGGGCATGGGGGAAGGTCTTGCTCTTTGGGTAGGGCTGGCTGCGTGGAGCCACGGCGAGACATGGTGCCAGACAGAGGGGGAGCTGCATGGGATCTAAGGAGTGCTGCCCACTGCTTGCAAAGCCCGAGGGGGACTCAGCCTGGGAACCGTCAGTGTGGACATGGAGGCAGGCAGGACGAGGAGCCGAGGGTGCTTCTGCTGAAGTGCGGCTGCAGAGGGCTGGAGGGGAACCTTGCGTTCCCCCTGCCACACGGTCGCTGCTTTCCCTGCGAGCTGCTGAGCCTCCTCTCCAGCCAGACCCTTCCCTCACGCCCAGCCCTTCCCAGCCCCACGCTTCCCCTTTCCTTGCCGAGCTGGAAGAGCATCTCCCCAAGCCTGTGGCTGGCGATGCCGCGGAGTGAGGAGAGCAGGAACCAATTCCTCGAGGGGCCACCGCGCAGCCTTCCCTGCCTTTTCCTCCCGTCGCAGGGAGAAGTGCCCCTGCCCGGCTGGAATAAATTGGTACAGACCATTAGCAGCGCAGGTCCTCCTCTGGCAGGGGGAGGGAAGGGGCTGTCGGCACCGCTCTGGATACAAAGCAGCCAGCCACGATCTGCCTTCTTCCTCCCGCACCCCCTTGGCCTCCTCCTCCTCCCTGTTTGCACACTCCCTCCCTCTTTCACTCTCTTTCTTTCCCTCAACGCCACGCTGCAGAGAGGCAGACCTGGAGATCCGGAGGTCCACAGAGGCAGCGGAGGAGGAAGGAGCTCTCCAACGCTTTTCCTGGGCGAGCGGAACGAGGAGGCAGAGGCAGCGCAGGAGTGGCTTGGCTGCTGCCGGGGATTAAGAAAGAATACACAGGAAAAAGAAAAAAAAAAAAAAAAACCAACAACCAAACAAACATAAAATAAAATAAATAAATCCGGACCCAACAGACGAGGAAAAAGAGGAGGAGGAGGAGGTTGCTGCGGGGAGCCCACGCCGGTGGGTGAAGAGCGGCTGTGAATCGTGCCTCTGTTCCCAGGGATTAGAGCATGAATGGGAGCAGCTTCCCGGCCGCGATGGAGAGCGAAGGCGGCTCAGGCTCTGGGAACAAGGTAACCCCTGCCTCTTGCAGACATGGCATGGCTGAGCCCAGCAGGACAGAAGCCTTTCTGCGCTGGCTGGGTGCGTGGGGATGTGCGGGCAGGCAGCGGAAGGATGCGAGAGGCTTTTCTACCCCTCCCAGCGGGTTTTAAGAATGCAGAATGGGTCCCGGGGGCTGCTGTGTTGGGCATCACTTTATTTCACCGCTGCCCTCCCTTCCGCCTTTTTCAGGCTGGGAGCCTGAGGACAGCCACGAAGGTGCTTTCTTTGCCCGGAGAGGGCTGGCTGGGGTCGGGGGAGATCTGCCTGTGTCTCGCCTCCAGGAGCACTGCGCTCCCAGCCTTGCCCTCCCAACCTCTACCTGCTCCGGGCTCTGCTCCTGGGCTTACCGTGGCTCTTGGGGAGGCTGCGTGGGGACTACAATGGCCCCGAGCCCTTCCAGCCCACCCTGCATCCCTGCAGAGAAGCAGGAGGGTGGTGAGAGCAGCAGAGAGAGTTGCTTTGCTCTTGCCTTGGTCACCCTCTGCCTTTTCTTCACAACAGAAAGGGAAAGGATTTAGGAGGAGGGGGAACTGAAATCCCTTTCATTCGTGCCAGCAGTGCTGAGAGCCAACTTTGAGGCTGCTTAAAGGGAAAACCTTTCTGAGTGCTATCTTCTGGAGGAACAGGAGATGGCTGAGCCATGCTTTGCCATCTGAGGAGTGATCTCTGTGTCATGTTATGTTGTGGGAGTGGGTGGGGATAAAGAACAGTGTTTATGGGGAGAAAGTCCATTGCAATCAATGAAACTGTCCATAAAGGATGCTTTGCTTTTCTCTGTTGGGCCTCCCTCTGACACTATTGCTGGGTCTCTGACCCTGAAAGTCCTCATTTCTCTCAGTCAGACTGAAAAGCACAACTTCAAATAGTACTGGAAGATGGCTTAGCCCAGATGTTTGGGAAAGAGC
>WBNM01008986.1:0-12833 GCA_013399055.1 Ramphastos sulfuratus | reverse complement strand
TGGATGCTGTGTCTGTGGACACTGGACTCTGGCAGGGTCTCTGATGAGACTTATTCTCATCAGAGTTAATGCTACCTGGATCCACAATGGGCTAAAGTTTGCAGTTTCAGAGGCTGCTGCAGAGAAATTCAGCAGGGATCATTCCTGAAGCCCCACTTCACCTCTGTGATTAAAATCTGCTGTTCCCTGAGGTTCTAAGTGGGGTAGAGCTGTCTTGGAGCTTAGCTTTTTCCATTCTCTGACTTTCCTGGATTACTAAACTTGCCCACAAGCATCCTTGTGAGGATTTCCTGACCAAATTAGAACCTGCAAATAAACCTTAACTAGTTCTGTATATCATTTGTGGGAGGGGTTTCCAGGGAAATAAAAATAATTCTGTTTTTAGCATTCCTGCCTCAGCCAATTGTTCCCCAACCAAAGCAATGGAGCCAGTGATGATCTCCTGCTGCTGTCCACACTGCTGATCCCTGCAGGGAAACTTCCTGTGGGAAGGGGAAGCTGAGGAGAGCTCTGGTCCCTGGGCAGAGCTGCACCCTTGGTGGACACTGGGTGCAGGAGGGACAATGACCACCTGCTGAGCACCAAGGGCTTGCCAGGCATCAGCCCCAGCACTGTGGGCTGGAGAGCAGCAGGAGGCACTGGGTGAGTGATTCACCCCTAGAGAGCAGACAGGGCTTGGGTTTGGGCTCCTCACTCCCAAAAGGACATTGAGGAGCTGGAGCAGGGCCAAAGAAGGGCAACCAAAATGGGGAAGGGTCTGGAGAACAGGGCTGGAGAGGAACAGCTGAGGGAGGTGGGGGTTGCTAAGGCTGGAGCAGAGGAGGCTGAGGGGAGACTACAGCTCTCTGAGAGGAGGATGGAGCCAGGTGGGAGTTGGACTCTGCTGCAAAGAAACAAGAGACAGGACAAGAGGAAATGGCCTCAGGATGCCCCAGGGGAGGTTTGGGTTGGATATCAGAAGAAATTTCTTCACTGGAATAGTTCTCAGACACTGGCTCAGGCTGCCCAAGTTGGTGGCTGAATGCCCATCCCTGGGTTTGAGAGCTGCAGAGCTGTGGAGCTGAAGCCATGGCTGAGCCCCAGTGTTGATGGAGTTAGGGAATGGTTGGGCTGGAGGATCTGGAAGGGCTTCTCCAGCCCAGCACAGCCATCCTGGAATTCCAGAGAAGCAGAGTCTCAGCCTCACACTTTCTGCACACACAAATATTTATTTCCACCCAGGGGAGAGGAACCTCCTGGGGGTGTTCAGCACAGGGAGGCAGCAGTGAGAGAAGAGCAGGGCAGAGGCCACGCTGGGGTGAAGCAGGCAGGCTTGGAAGTCCAGGGCAGGGCTGGTCCTGCTGAGAGCTGGAGCTGCCCCTGGCAGTTACTTCTGCTGGCTGGAGGGCCAGTGGCAGGGCTGCTTGCTCTGGTGGGACCCGATGCTGGGCACCACAATAGGACACTTCTGCTGCGTGGAGCCTCCACTGCCCCCTCCAGAGCCGATGATGATTGCGTGGCCTGAGGAGCCACCACTGGATCCTCCACTGCAGCATCCAGAGGATCCTCCACCACCACCTCCACCTCCAATGATGATCTTCCCTCCTGAGGACCCTCCAATGCATCCTCCTCCTATGCCATAGCCTGAGGAGCCCCCACTGCAGCAGCCAGAGGAGCCTCCACCACCTCCACCTCCTATGATGCTCTTTGAGGACCCTCCACTGAATCCTCCTCCCGTGCCATAGCCTGAGGATCCACCACCACCTCCACCTCCAATGATGATCTTTGTTCCTGAAGAACCACCACCAGATCCTCCTCCTATGCCATAGCTGGACCCTCCACTGCAGCAGCCAGAGGAGCCTCCACCACCTCCACCTCCTATGATGCTCTTTGAGGACCCTCCACTGAATCCTCCTCCCGTGCCATAGCCTGAGGATCCACCACCACCTCCACCTCCAATGATGATCTTTGTTCCTGAAGAACCACCACCAGATCCTCCTCCTATGCCATAGCTGGACCCTCCACTGCAGCAGCCAGAGGAGCCTCCACCACCTCCACCTCCTATGATGCTCTTTGAGGACCCTCCACTGAATCCTCCTCCCGTGCCATAGCCTGAGGATCCACCACCACCTCCACCTCCAATGATGATCTTTGTTCCTGAAGAACCACCACCAGATCCTCCTCCTATGCCATAGCTGGACCCTCCACTGCAGCAGCCTGAGGAACCTCCACCTCCTCCACCTCCTATGATGCTCTTTGAAGACCCTCCACTGGATCCTCCTCCCGTGCCATAGCCTGAGGATCCCCCTCCACCTCCAATGATGATCTTTGTTCCTGAAGATCCACCACTGTACCCTCCTCCACAGCAGCCAGAGGAGCCTCCACCACCTCCACCCCCAATGATGATCTTCCCTCCTGAAGATCCCCCACTGGATCCCCCACTGCAGCAGCCTGAGGAGCCTCCTCCTCCTCCCCCAGAGCTAATGATGATCTTCTGGCCTGATCCTCCACTGCTGGAGCCTCCTCCTATGCCATAGCCAGAGGAGCTCCCACCGCAGCAGGAGCCTCCTCCTCCTCCTCCTCCTCCACCAGAGCTGATGATGATCTTGCCCGAGCTGGAGCCCCCAGAGCCCCCAGAGCCCCTGCAGCAGGAGGAGCCCTGGGCCTGGTAGCTGGAGGAGCTGCCCCCATGGCAGCAGCTGCTGCTGCTGCTGCTGTGGCATCCACTGGAGGAGCTCCCATGGCAGCCTCCGGAGCTCTGTCTGGAGCACATCTCTGAGCAGTGACCCTGCAAGAAATGTTTGGATGGTTACTGAGGAGCTGCCACTGTCAGCACCAGGACTTGCCACCAGCTTCTAACTGACTTCTCCTAAGCACTTTGTGCTCCTCAGATCCCAGCCATGCCTGGAGCTCTGTGCTGGCAGAAGGTCTCAGACTGAAGGTGATCAACATCCATCAGCTCAGGTCCTCTCCCCCACAGCTCCTCCATCTCCACCTCTATGCCTGTGCAGCTCAACTCTCCAGCAGCATGGATGATCTCCTGGGGAGAGTTCAATCCATCCAAGCAGCCTCCCTGCCCTGCAAGCCACCCTCCCCAGCAGATGTCCTTCACTCCAGGCAGCAGAATGGCTCCCACCTGGCTTGAGAGGACAGGACTCACCTTTGCTGGCTCTGAGAACCTGATCCACAGAAGGCAGCGAATGAAGCTCTTGGGAGCCCAACTGACTTTTATAGGCAGCCCAGCTTGGCCCGGTGGGAAGTGAGGCACCCAGAGGAATGGTGATGGTTTTATTTACCTCAGCAGGTGTCCTCCTCCAGCTCCTGACTCACCCCAGCAGATCAATGCCTCCTCAGTGCCTCACTTCCCAGCTGGCTGCAGCCATCTCATGTGAGCTCAGCTCGCATGTTGGCTGCCAGCACAGGGCTGTGGGACTCCAGCCTGGACCTTCTGCTGGAGCTGGCAGAGGCTGCTGGGGTGGTGACTGACAGCAGAAGGTGCTGTGGAGAGCCTTTGTGTGTTACAGACCATGGAGATGCTGTTGGGACAGCAAAGGGACCCCCCCTGCCTGAGGGACCTGTCTGATGGACTTCCCACCACAGCAGTCAGCTGTTGGCTGTGGCTGGTTTGGATGCACCACTGTGGGCAGCTGGGGGGTGCTTGGTCTCTTCTCCTAGGGAACAAGGGACAGGAAATGGCCTCAGGTTGTCCCAGGGGAGGTTTAGGTTGGCCATGAGGAACAATTTCTGCCCTGCAAGCATGGTCAGAGACTGGCCCAGGCTGCCCAAGGAGGTAGTGGAGTCTCCATCCCTGTTCAAGAAACCTGTGCCCATGGCACGTGGGGCATGGCTTGGTGCCATGGTGGTTGGGTTGGTGGTTGGCCTGGATGATCATAGAATCAGAGAATCAGTCAGGGTTGGAAGGGACCACGAGGACCATCCAGTTCCAACCCCCCTGCCATGGGCAGGGACACCTCACACTAGATGAGCCTGGCCACAGCCTCATCCAGCCGGGCCTTAAACACCTCCAGGGATGAGGCTGCCACCACCTCCCTGGGCAGCCCCTTCCAAGGTCAAAGACCTCAGAGACTTTCCCACCCTTAATGACTCTGTGTTGGAAAGGACTTGAAGTGCTGTGGGTAGAGGGTACAAGATGCATCTCCCACCCCATGTGTGCCCCATCTTGGTGCCTGCTACCCAAAGGATGAATTCATCCCAGGCCAGGGTCTGGCTCTGGTGTTTCTGGAGAGGCAGCAAGAGCTGAAGGTTGTCCACCTGCCCCTGAGAGCCTCTGAACCTTGGCCTCTCAGTCCTGGGCAGTGTTTGGGTGCATGGATGCTCAGCAGCTACATGCCCACCCCTGGCAGCAGGACCTGAAGTCTCCACCTCTGCTCTGCCCTGCTGAGACCTCATCTTGAGTGCTGCCTTCAGTTTGGGGCNATCCTGTGATCCTGTGATCTGTGATCCTGTGATCTGTGATCTGTGATCCTGTGATCCTTCAGCACCACCCAGGCAGTGGGAGTGCTCCTGTGGTTCCCAGCCAGTGGAACTTTGCTGCCCTGTGCCTGTGCACAGCAGAGTTCCAGCAGCTCAGATGTCCTGGGGCCAAGCCAGACTGGAGGAGCTTGTCCAGACCTGTTTTGAGAGTGCTTCAACCCTGGGGTCTCCAAGAAGGGGAGCACTGGAGGGCAGGGGGCCCCATGCCCATGGAGCTCTTCAGCTGCTGCTACTCTGGCTCACTGCTATCCCTGCTGGGAAGCTTCCAGGTAGCTGTCACCTACCTGGGGCAGGACAGGTCAGGCAGAGAAGCTTCATTTCCCTTTCCCTGCTAATTGCAGAAGCTGCCACATCAAAGAGCCCTTCCCAGACTGCCCCTGGAGACTCAGCCCTGGAGCTCTGTTCTGTTCCTGTGGCAGGGAGAAGCTTCCTGGTCCCTTCAGGCTGAACATCTCAGCCTTGGGAAGAGGCTTTCTGGAGCTTTGATCCTTCTGCTGACTCCAGTGGGGGCTGGAGGAGGCTTAGGGAGACTTCTCTTCATGCCATGGAATCATGGAATGCTGTAGGTTGGAAGGAGCTTCTGATGCTCTTCTCCTCCAACCTCCCCAAGCCATCAGAGGCATCTGTGACCAGAGCAGGCTGCTTGGGGGCTCCCCTCCTGAGTTCCTGCAGCATGCACAGGGCAGGGCCTCAGCTGCACAGCCCCAGGAGCCCCTTGCCAACCTTTGTTCCAGCTCTGGCAGCTTTTTTCCCTCCTTGGGCATTACATGAGGAGAGGCTGCCCTGTTCCCCTTGGTGGCATCTTGGCTGATGGGCAGGAGTCAGGGTCATAGAACCAGGGAATTGCTTAGGTTGGAAGAGATCATTAAGCTCAACCTTCAACCTAAGGCCACCTTGGCCACCAAACCATGCCCCCAGGTGCCACATCCACGTGCTTCAGCATGAGCACCAACAGACCCTGACAGATGCCCTAGGGAGGTTCAGTGGATCCAGCACCCCCTCTGCAGTGCTCCTGGGTTCTGGACCTCGACCACAACAGCCCCAGCTCAGAAGAAGACCACAGCAAGAAGGCAGTGCCAGGGTCAAGCACACAGACATGGAGGCTCTCTAGAAATGCAGCTTTTATTGGCTTGTACAGACACCAGCAAACGGAGGCAGGACAGAGCCACAGGGAACAGCCCTGGCTGGAGGTTCTTGGCATGGCACCACCAGAGGCTCTGCTCTGCTGGGCAGCTGCACAGAGAGGTGCCAAGGGAGAGGAGAAAGGGAGAAAGGAAAAAGGTTCTTCAGTATAACAGAGAGGGAAACGTGAGGTGAGTCCAGGTCTTGTGCTTGCTGCTGCAGATGCTACTTGTGCCCAGCCTGTGGTGGCCAGGTGATGGGCTGGGTCTGCTGCTGGATGGACTGGCCCCCAGAGCCACCCGAGCCGCCTGAGCCACCTCCCCCAATGATGCAGATGGATCCTTGGCCCTGGTGGCCTGAACCACCTCCACCACCTCCACCACCACCTCCACCACTTCCTCCACCGATACAGATGGGACCTTGACCCTGATAACCTGAACCACCACCACCACCTCCAATGCAGATGGCACCTTGACTTTGTTGGCCTGACCCACCTCCTCCTCCTCCTCCTATGCCACCACCTCCAATGCAGATGGGACCCTGCCCTTGGTGGCCAGAGCCACCTCCTCCTCCTCCTATGCCACCACCTCCAATGCAGATGGGACCTTGACTTTGTTGGCCTGAAGCACCTCCTCCTCCTCCTCCTATGCCACCACCTCCAATGCAGATGGGGCCTTGACTTTGTTGGCCTGAGCCACCACTGCCTCCACCACCACCACCTCCTCCTCCTCCAATAATGCAAATGTGTCCTTGGTGGCCTGACCCACCACCACCACCTCCTCCTCCTCCACCTCCTCCTAAGGATGATGATGAAATGTGGGTCTGGTAAATAGCAGCACCGCCACCGCCACCGCCGCCTCCTCCGTGGCAGGACGACCCCTGGGACTGGTATCCTCCTCCACCGCCTCCGTGGCATGAGCCTCCTCCTCCTCCTCCACCGCCGCCATGGCATCCTCCAGACTGCTCNGGGGCCTTGACTTTGTTGGCCTGAGCCACCACTGCCTCCACCACCACCACCTCCTCCTCCTCCACCGCCGCCATGGCATCCTCCAGACTGCTCAGATATCCCTTGGCCATCTCCCTTCTGCTGATGGGAACCCATGGTCCCAAGTAGGTCCTGCAAGGGAGAGAAGAACCAGGACTTAGAGAGCCATGGGAGGAAAGTTTGTGCTCCTCTGCCTCCCCATCCCCTTCCAGAGCAGGATGAGACACGGAGAGGTCTTCTTCTGCTCCTTGTTTGTCCTCCCTCTGCCTTTGGCAGCTACTGCAAGAGGACATTGTCAGCTTCAGGAACTGCCAGGAAGGACCTGAGAACTTTTCAGCTCATTCCATAACCCTCAGGAAAGTTCTTCTGCAGGTCCTCCTCTATCCTTGAGTAACCAAGAGAGGTTCAACCATAATCATTGTTTAATTAGTCCTTCTGGCAGCAAGCCGTAGGAGTAGGAAGACAAAATGGACATGGGTCAATGCTCCAGGCCATGCAAGGGACACTGGACACAGGTCACTGCTCCAGGCCATGCAGGGGACACTGGACACAGGTCACTTGCTCCAGGTCATGCAGTGGACACTGGACACAGGTCACTGCTCCAGGCCATGCAGGGGACACTGGACACAGGTCACTGCTGCAGGGGACACTGGACACAGGTCACTGCTCCAGGTCACTGAACACAGATCATCATTTGGGTCTTCATCACCGCTAGCAACTCCTCCACCTCTGTCTCAAGTCCTGTTTCTTCTTCATGATGAGAAGGAAGAGCAGACAGTGGAGAAGGCATCAGCAAGGCAACCCCTCCCAGTTCCAAACAGCTGCACAGATCCTCAGCAGGAGCTCCAGGTCACCCCCACCCTGCAAGCTCTCTGCCTGTCAATAAGGAGAAGGTTCTGGACTCTGAGACCCAAAAGCCAGAGCTGCTCCCCCCTTGGCCCAGCTCAGCACCCCCCAGGGCCACCCAGCCCCCCGCAGCGTGCAGGACCTTACCGCGTCCCACGGCTCGGAGCAGAGGAGAGTGCAAGGCAGTGAGGAGCGGTGGTGTGGGAGAACTTTTATAGCCCAGCCTGGGCCTCCTCCTGGAAAGAGACTCTGATTGATTTATTTACAGCCAAGCCCAGGCGCCGCTGCCCACCTGCCTGGCATAATGTGAGGCTGTCACCGCTGATGCTTATCTGCGGCGCTGTCACTGCTGTCGCCTCCCTGCCAACACCTCCTCTGTTTTCGGCTCCACTACAGGACCTGCCTGGCTCCTCCTCCTCGCCCTGAGGAAACCGAAGTGGAGATGCTCCGGAGCTGCCAGGCAGGACAAAGGGGTTGGCTCCCACAGCAGACACCCCTGCAGAGGGGTCCAGGAAGGGGTCCTGGGGAGCTTTTGCTCTTGGTAGACACAGGTCATTTGTTTCTGGCTGGAGAAAATGCTTCTGAGCAGCGGGACGTGGCCCTGGCCTGTCATTATGGGATGTTGTAACCTGGTAGGAGTGTTTGATATGCTTCTAATGGCCACCCACGACACTAACAGGGGCTGTGGGGACACACATTGGACTCTGGCCCCATGAGCTGAAGCTCCCTAAAGGACAATAGCTGCCTACAGAGGCAGAGGATGGAGGTGATGCAAATCTGGGAGGCTCCAGGGGATTTACAGCCTTGCAGGGCTTGACCTACAGAGAAAGGAAGGACAAAACCCCAGAGAGCCAAAGACATAGTGAAGGGCTTCTCACCTGCACCTCGAAGGTCTCCAGAGGTCCCTTCCAACCCCTAACACCTGTGATCCTGTGGAATGACCTCAAGCTGCCCCAGGGCAGGTTCAAGTTGGCCATGAGAAAAAATTTCTGCCCCTTGAGGGTTGTGCAGCCCTGGCCCAGGCTGCCCAGGGCAATGGTGGAGTGCCCATCCCTGGAGGGGTTTGCAAGCCCTGGAGCTGTGGTGCTGCGGGCTATGGTGCAGTGTTTCCTGCTCCACTGACAGCCTGGAACACCAAGCTGAGAGCATGGAACTCCTCCTGGGATGAAGGCACTACCATGGGCACCACCAAAGGCCTTCCTGGCTGGAGGGAAGCAGGGCAGGGCAGCAGGTGTCAGGGATTCCATAGGTGCAGAGCAGAGGAAGGGCTGTGGCAGGTGCTCAGCACACCCAGAGCAGCTTGTTTGTGTCTGCTCTGCAGATCCAGGGCAGCCAGGATGCAGTGGGAAGAGGCTCAGCACGTCCTGGCACGTAGAGGATGTCCTGGGACTTTAGGTAGGAGTGGGACCTAATGAAGCAATGAAGCTGGGAAAGGGTCTGGAGAACAGAGCTGGGGAGGAGCAGCTGAGGGAGCTGCCAGGGGTTTGGCCTGGAGGAGGCTGAGGGGAGACCTTCTGGATCTCTACAACTCCCTGAGAGGAGGCTGGAGAGAAGAGGGTCACAGAGNGCCATTGGCTTTCCTGCCCACCCGTGCACACTGCTGGCTTGGAGAAGCCCTCTCAGACCATCCATCAAGCACCAACCCAACCCCACCATGGCACCAAACCATGTCCCAAGTGCCATGGCCACAGGTTTCTTGAACACCTCCAGGGCTGGGGACTCCAGCACCTCCCTGGGCAGCCTGTGCCAGTCCCTGACCACTCTTGCAGGGCAGAAACTGTTCCTCATGGCCAACCTAAACTTCCCCTGGTGCAACTCAAGGCCTTAAGGGGAGGAAAAGCCATGGCAGAGCTCTCTCTCTTTAAGCCACTTCCTGCCAATGCCTCCCCTGAGCTCTCTGCTCCCAATGTGCTGCCCTGCATGGAGCAGTTGGCAGCTCCTGGGATGGATCAGCAGGGTGGGGCAGAGAGATTGCCACAGAGCCCTGCGTGCCTGCAGCCTGCTCCATGCCTCCTGATGACATCCCCTGAGTGGGTGCTGAGGGCTGAGAGCCTCACATCTGTCCTGGCTGTGGGTGAGGGCCACACTTCTGCTGGCTGTCCTGGCCTGGGCACTGTCATGGGCAAGGAATGCTCTGCCAGGGAGCTCTGCCCAGCTTCTGGACCCTCAGATCATTTTCTGCTTCAGGCTCTCTTCCAGTTGTGCTTTTTGCACACTGTGGGCTGGTGGTTGAGGTTGGGGAGGCAAAGGTGATGTGGCAGGGGGGATGGAGCAGCACAGAACCATCAGGGCTGGCTAAAGCCCTCTGGGATCATCCAGTCCAACATCAACTCAGCACCACCGTGGCACCAAACCACAGCCTCAAGTGCCATGGCCACAGGTTTCCTGAATGCCTCCGGGGCTGGGGACTCCAGCACCTCCCTGGGCAGCCTGTGCCAGTCCCTGACCACTCTTGCAGGGCAGAAATTGTTCCTCATGACCAACCTGAGCCCCCCTTGGTGCAGCTGGGGTCCACACAATTGTGGATGTGGCACCTGGGGACATGGTTGAGTGGCCCTGGAGGTGCTGTGCTGCTTCTTGGCCTGGAGGATCTCAGAGGCTTTTCCAGCCTTGGTGATTCCCTGATTTGTGCCTCTCTGGCAGAGAACATGGACACAGCATGGCTGAGGTTTGGGTAACCCAACCAGAACAACTTTCCCTCGTGGCTGGCAGACAATGACCCTGGCAGTCAGCAGCCAGGTGTCCAGAGCTGCTCTCCTGTCCTGGTTTCACTTTTATCTGCTCCCTACACTTGGCCACACACATCCCAGCCATGGCCACTCCCTTCTCCCTGCTTCCTTCTTGCCCCATCCTAGTTCCTCATTCTTGGGAAATGGCTGGGGCAGCACTGGGAGTTTGGGAGGCAGGACAGAGGATGGTCTGCAACTGTCCTGGCAGCAGCAGCAGCAAACAGAAATGGTTGCTTTTAGCCCAGGGAAGTGTCCAACGTCAACATCTTGGGGAGAAAATACCTCCTGTGTGAGTCTTTTGTGGCAGAGCTCAGCCTGGAGACAGGTCTGACCCAGTGAGATGGGCACAGGCAGAGAGAGTAGAGAGCAGGAGGAGCCAAGGTTGAGCAAGATGCCTGCTGCAGGAGATCTGCAGATCTCTTATCACACCCACGGGCTCTGCACCAAGAGGTTTGGCAACCACAGCAGAGGTTGGAGCACGGAGGGAAAGGTGCTGAAAGGCACTGCAGAGCTGCTGGCACCCTGCCCTCTGCCACCATGGCTGCTCTGCCCCTCCTCCCTCTGCTGCTGGAAGCCATGGGGTGAGACAGAGCCAGAAACAAGCTTGGAGCTGAAGGGAACCTGCAAGAAGGCTGCAGAAGAACTTCTCATGAAGGGGTCTGAGACAGGCCAAGGGGAATGGTTTGGAGCTGAGGCAGAGCAGGCTTAGAGTGGAGCTGAGGAAGAAGTTCTGCAGTACCAGGGTGGGGAAACACCAGAACAGGTTGTCCAGGGAGGTGGAGGAGGCTTCATTCCTGGAGACATTCCAGGTCAGGATATTTGGGGCCCTGAGCAGCCTGCTTTAGTTGGAGATGTCCCTGCTGGCTGCAGTGGGGTTGGACAGGATGACCTGGAAAGGTCCCTTCCCACCCAGCTCATCCTATGGCCCCGTCAGACAAAGGCCACTCCCCAGCACCGTTTGCTCCAGCAAAGCATCTTCAGCAGTTCCTCCTCCTGTCCTCTCCAGGAGGGAGCAGGAGCATTGCTGAGATGCCAGGAGAGTTTGCTTGGACAACATCTCCTCTGTCACCTGGGCACCAGCAGCACTCAGCATGCGTCACAGCCAAGCTCTCCGAGTGCCCTGCGTGGATCCCTGGTGACAGAGGCTGGGCAGAGCACAGCTCCTGGGGCAGCCTCTGCTGCTCATTCCCATGCCAGTTCCACTGCATAGCTTCCTATTTGTGGGACCCACCCAGTGGGTCACTGCCCAGCTTTTACCTCTGACACGGAGGCAGCTTCCTCCCCCTGTCATCCGGCTGCTCTGCACCAGCCCAGTAATTACAGTCATCAGGTGGAAAGTCTTAATTGCCCCATTCATTATCTCCAGTGCTCATATCCCACTCTTAATTTGTTTGCCTGGGAACTGCCCACAGGCTTCAGGAGAGACTCTTTTGAGGGTGTCTGAGATGAGAAGGGCTGAAACTGAGGCAGAGCAGGGTTAGGCTGGAGCTGGGGAAGAAGTTTTGCAGTACCAGGGTGAGGAGATTCTGGCACAGGCTGCCCAGGGAGGCTGTGGCTGCCTCCTCCCTGAGGTGTTCAAGGCCAGGTTGGATGAGGCCTTGAGCAGCTGAGTCCAGCTGAGAGGTGTCCCTGCCAGCTCAGCTCTGAGCTCCCTTCCACCCTGAGCTTGCCTGAAAGTGAGGAGCAACAGAGCAAGGGATGCCACCAGCACTGGGGACCTCTTTCCACTCACCCCAGCTCATGGCATCATTTGGAGTCAGTGACCTTCAGAGGTCCCTTCCAGCCCCTTCCACTCTGTGCTTTGCTGCCTGTGCAGCTATGCTGAGTTAGAACACAAAGTCCACCAGAACCAACCTGACTGATGGCTCTGGGGCAGGACAGAGTCTCCTGGCTCCAGGACCTGCTGAGCTTAAAGGGATTTGAAGAATTTCTCCTTCCCCAGGCAGTCACAGGAGGATGTCAGAGGGCAGCAAACTCAGGACCTGCCTTACAGGACACATCAGAAACATGGGGCAGGGACACCTGGAGAAGGTCACCTTCAGGCTCACATTGCAGGGGGAGAGTTCTGCCAGGATTTTCTCCTGGAATGGCACAGGGAGCATGGCTGCAAGGCACTGAGCTCAGCCCTCCTCAGCCCTCCTTGGCCCTCTTCAGCCTCAGCCTCTCAGCTCCACCCAGAGAAAGCTAAAGGGAGGTGGAGGGAGCAGTGCAGCTTCACCAGGCTGCAGTGAGCCTGGATCCTTCCTGCAGCACAAAGGCTGAGTAGGCACAGCCAAGCACAACAGCAGGGCAGGATTTCCTCCTTTCAAAGCCTCCAGCTGCTGGCAATCACCTTCTAGCCCTCCTTGAAGGGCAAAATAGGCCTAATATATATCCTGGCTTGTCCAGGCATGATCCTAGGATCCTCTGCTCCCCCTTCCCTCTGCTGAAGTGCTGATAGTGCTGGAGGCACCATCCTGGGAGGGGTTCAAAGCTGCTGTGGAGCTGCTGCTTGGGGACATGTTTAGTGTTGACCCTTTGGTGCTGGCTCCAGGGTTGGGCTGGATGATCTCTGAGGTCTCTCCCAGCCAGGACTGTGACTGTCTGAGTCTCTAACTCTGGGACTCTGGGACTCAGCTTCTGGATTTCTAAGACCTTGCCATGTTTTCATGGCAGGGACCTGAACTTGCTGCCTCTTG
>WBNM01008980.1:0-32406 GCA_013399055.1 Ramphastos sulfuratus | reverse complement strand
GGGGGGAATGGAATCAAGCTAGAGAAGGGCAGATACAGATTGGATGTTAGGAAGAAGTTCTTCCCCACAAAGGTGGTGAGAGACTGGCACAGGTTGCCCAGGGAGGTGGTGGGAGCCTCATCCCTGGAAGTTTATAAGGCCAGGCTGAATGTGGCTCTGGGCAACCTGATCTAGTGTGAGGTGTCCCTGCCCGTGGCAGGGCAGTTGGAGCTGGATGATCCTTGAGGTCCCTTCCAGCCCTGACAATTTTATGATTCTATGATCTCCAGGGATGGGGCCTCAATCCCTGGACAGCCTGTTGCAGTGTTCCACCCAGCCCCCTCACGGTGGGGCTCCTATCGTCCAATCCCATCCCATCTCCTTTGCTGCTTACAAACAGGAGGCATTTTTTGGTGAACCACCCAACACAGCCAGAGGGAGGGCAGAGGCATTTTCTAGCTGAAATGGCAAACGCCTGCACCCCAGCAGCTCTCTGCCAGTGAGTGGGCAATGTGCTGATGAACCCTTTTTGTGGGTTGCCTAAGGACAGTGCATGCACGAGTATCTCGCCACTATTAATTAATCACTCTTTGTGCATTTATCCTGGCAGAATTAACGTGTCCCAAACGCTGAATGCCCTGCATGAGGCAATTCCTACCTCCAACAGCACTCCCTATTGTCAGGTGATTTGCCCTGCTCAGCCTGCTGCTCAGATGGGCAATAAATCCTCGTTCTTAGCAGCTGAAGTGGTCGATGTCTTTCATTCAATATTTTTTTTCCCCCCTCTTCCCCCTGCAAGTGCAGCACTCCTGTGCTGAGCAGTCATTTGCAGCACTGCAATTAAGAGATTATTCCACTAATTAGCCTTTGTGCTTCTGCCTGGTTTTACATTTCCATTCAAAGCACTTTGTGAAACCACCGAGCAACGAACCGATGCCACCAGAGGAGTCTCAGGAGCAGATGCCTGCAGGGAGAGGCCCAGGATGGGCAGACAGTACTCATGGTGAGACAGAGATTCATACAAGGGACCTTCAACCTCATCCAGTTCTAACCCTTAGCCATGGGCAGGGACACCTCCCACCAGCACAGCCTGCTTGAACACCTCCAGGGACATTTCCTCTACCTTCTGTCACCTGAGCCTAGGAGCAGAGCCCAACCCCACCTCACTGCAGCCTCCTCTCAGGGAGCTGCAGAGAGCAATGAGCTCTGCCCTCAGCCTCCTCTTCTCCACACTAACCACCCCCAGCTCCCTCAGCTGCTCCTCCCCAGCCCTCTTCTCCAGACCCTTCCCCAGCTTTGTCACCCTTCTCTGGACCTTCTCCAGCCCCTCAATGTCCTTCTTGCAGTGAGGGACCCAAATCTGAACCCAGCACTGGATGTGTGGCCTACCCCCTTGCCTCTGCCTAGAGCTACATACAGTGTGGAACGTGGCAAGCCTCTTAACCAACCTGTCTGAGGGGGCAGCCACAACCTCCCTGGGCCTCAGCAGGAAGCATATGGAGCAAGCAGAAGTTAGGAGGCAGCTGAACTTCAGCCATGCTCTGAAAATGCCTGGTCACATCCCAGCAGCTTCTCTTGCCTGCTTCAAGGGGCAAAACCTGGCAGCCAACTGGTAAAAGGCAGCTAGGCAGAGATGGTGTTCAGTGCATTGCAGCTCCTCTCATTCAGCCCCTTCCAGGTTCTCTACCTTTTTGTTCCAGTTTCAACCTTCTAAGGGACTGGTGTTTGTCCAAGACTGTTCTCAAGGGGCTGTCCTCTTGTCTGAGGAATCCACCACTCTCCAAGGAAGTCATAGAACCATAGAGTTGCCAGGGTTGGAAAGGACCTCAAGGATCATCTAAGCTCCAACCCCCCTGCCATGGGCAGGGACACCTCACACTAGATCAGGTTGCTCAGAGTCACATCCAGCCTGGCCTTAAACACTCCCAGGGATGAGGCTCTCACCACCTCCCTGGGCAACCCCTTGCAGGGTCTCACCACCCTCATGGTGCAGAACTTCTTCCTCACATCCAATCTGAATCTACTCACTCCTAGTTTTGCTCCATTCCCCCCAGCCCTGCCAGTGTCCTGCCTGCCCAGACAATAATGGGGGTTCTTCTGTGCCAAGCTTTCGACCAAGCCTAGAGAATCACCTCAGAGTGCTGCAGAAACACACAGGAGGAGGTCCCTGGGGGTCTGCAGTGCTCTGTGCACACAGCAGGGACTCAGGGTGTCCTCCAGAGACACATCCCCTCCTCTGACACACCCAGCAGAGCCTCAGGCCTTGGCAGTGCTTTCATGGGAGCAGCCAAAGGCCTCTTCAAGTCCCTGTGCTCAGTGCCACGGTGGTGAGGAGGGTTTGGAAGCAGAGTGACTCAGAGTGGCTTTTCCCTGGGGTTCCTCATCGCCTCCCCTCCCACACATGTTCCAAGGGAGACTCAGCCAGCAGCAGGCAGGAGGTCTGCACTCTGCTCTCCAAGGGACACAGCAGATGCCCTAGGGCAACCACTGCACCAAACTTCTGGAAGAGGCTTTAAAATCTTCTGGGCAGGATTGCTGCATTGTCACAGAGTCCAACCAGCAATCCAGCACCACCATGGCCACACCTTTCTGGAACACCTCCAGTGATGGAGACTCCACCACCTCCCTGGGCAGCCTGTGCCAATGCCTGACCACTCTGGCAGCAAAGACATTTTTCCTCATCTCCAACCTAACCCTCTCCTGGCACATTTTTAGGACATTTCCTCTCCTCCTATCACCTAAGACTAGGAAGCAGAGCCCAACCCCCACCTGGCTCCAGCCTCATCTCAGGGAGCTGCAGAGAGCAATGAGCTCTGCCCTCAGCCTCCTCTTCTCCACACTGCACACCCCCAGCTCCCTCAGCTGCTCCTCCCTAGCCCTCTTCTCTAGACCCTTCCCCAGCTTTGTCACCCTTCTCTGGACCTTCTCCAGCCCCTCAATGTCCTTCTTGCAGTGAGGGACCCAACCCTGAACCCAGCACTGGAGGTGTGGCCTTCCCCTTTGCCTCTGTCTAGAGCTACATCCCGTGTGGAACGTGGCAAGCCTCTTGACCAACCTGCTTCCAACCAGACAGCTTCTTGCCTCATCACAGGGGCCTGCTTCCTCTGCATTGCTTCATCTCTCTGTAGTCTCTTGCTTGTCCCAGGGAGTCATTTATTAAGTGCCCACAACCACAATGAGTAACAACTCCAACGTCAGCTGCCACCCCAAACAGCCCAAGGAACATCCAGCCAAGTCATCTGGAGGAAGTGAGGTGATGCCAAGCAAACCTAAGCTGATCATGGGCATTTGGAATGACTTTCATGAGGAAAAACAAACACACACCTAGGGTAACTAATTCTCCCCAAACCTTTCTGCCTTTCCAACACATTCTGTACCTTCCTACTCAGCTGCTGCACCTACCAAACGTGATGCCACAAAAGAGCAAAGCTTTTGCACAACAAACTTGTGGTGTGTGAGGATTGCTGGAAGTCACTTGAAAAAGGAGTGGAAGGAAAGCACAGAGTTCCTCTTTCTGCACTTTCCTATTCCACCTGCAGCTTTCCTTTCATCTACCCTTAGAACAGCTCTTTGAATCCTTCTGGTCAGCAGACTGTGTCTTAACCTCACATTTTCTCACTCAGCACAGCCCCAGTTAGGAATATGATGCTTGGAGCAATACTCACAACAAAGACCAAAGGCCATGGTAAGGGAAATCCCTTTCCCACCTCTTTTTTTGTCTGCCATGCACACCTAGAAGGCAGTCCTTGGTTTCAAGCTATGAATCAGGAACCTGTTTTGCAAAGCCCATCCTGTGTACCTGCCATGTGAGGAGAGGCTGAGAGAGTTGGGTCTGGTCAGTCTGGAGAAGAGAAGGCTGAGGGGAGACCTTCTCACCATGGACCAGCACAGAAAGGGTGGCTGTCAGCAGCATGGAGACTCCCTTTGCACAAGGAGCCCCTTGGCACAGACAAGGGGTGATGGGGACAGGTTCCTACTGGAGAGATTCCCTTTGGGCTCCAGAAAAATGTTTCCCCATGAGCACAGCCAGACACTGGAATCACCTCCCAAAGGAGGCAGAGGAGTCCCCTCCGTGGGACAGTTTGGGAGTCAGCTTGCCAGGCTGCTGGGCCAGCTCATTGCACCTGCACTGTGACCTGGACAGGTTGGAGCAGAGGATCCTTGGGGTCCCTTCCAGCCTGGCACGCTGGGATTCCATAAAAGCTCCAAGTCAAGAACCCATCCTGAGCATGAGCTTGAGCAGGGCTCTTTAACATCAAGTTTCTTGAACTGGACTTGAAAGCTTAAAGCCAAAAGAAAGCAGAAAAGCAGATTCTGCTCTGAATCCCTCCTCTCCCTGAAGCAGTTAACTGCCTTTTACTACACAGCTGAAGCCTCTCCAAAGCTGTGGGGGCAACAGATCAGCTGGAAGTGAGCACACATGCTGAAGGCTAGGATTTGGCCACCAACAAAACCACTGCAGAAAGGCCCAGAGGGAAGCCCGCAGTGGAGAGCAGCAGCTGTAACAATACCTTGCACGTACACCCTGCTGAGCCTGGCACCCTGCCCCTGGCTCCCAGCACTCCCTTGGCAGGCTGGACCCACATCAACCATTTCAACTCTCCTCTGCTTTCCTAGCTTCCATCCAGACCTCACTGAGCAGCAGCAGGATCCAAGATCTGGATCCAGTAATGTCTGCACCTCACCTGCACAGAATCACAGAATGTTAGGGGCTGGAAAGGACCTTAAAAGATCATCCACAGAATCACAGCAACATCCAGACTGGCAAAGCCCCTCAGGATCACCAAATCCAACCTATAACCCCACTCTACAAGATTCACCTTAAACCATATCCCTAAGCACCACATCCAGACCAATCCCCTGCCAGAGCAGCATCACCTAGAGCAAATCACACAGCAACACATTCGGGTTGGTCTTGAATATCTCCAGAGAGGAAGATTCCACTACCCCCCTGGGCAGCCTGTTCCAAAGGGAAAGAGAGAAGAGGTGAAAGGACAGTTTGAGGGCTTCCTGGGGGACCTGCCTGACTCACAGAACTCATTAACTCCACTGATTGCTGCTGGCTTTTCAGCCCTCACACTCTGGTTTCTTGTGTGCTCAGGAGCTTCTCCAGGGGACAGAACCAATTCTTGACCAAACAAAGCCAATCCATTATTTGCCCGGCAGATTGCTGAGCAGAAAGCAGCTTTAGAGCTGTTCCACACTCAGGCAAACACAGCAGCATTAGCTGCCCTGCAGGCTGGGAGGGAGGAGGGCAGCCCCTTCTCAAGGAAGCAATCTTTTCAAGAGGAAACCATTAACTTGGTGCTTAATCAATGCCCAAAGGAACAGGGAAGGGAAAGAAGTCGTTCTGGCAGTATTTCCCCTGTCCAGAAGTTGCAGGTGTCTCATCTGCCCCGTGGCTGCCACCAGACTAACAGCTGGGAAGCAGTGGGCAGGGAGGACAAATGCAAGAGTAGCTAAGAGACAAACCTACCAAAAGCAAAGCAAAAGGGAGGCTGAGACACAGAAAGAGTTCCTGCACCATGCCCTCTGCTACACTGCACACCCAGTAGAGCTCTGCGAGAGGGAATTTGAAACAGGACTTTGGAGTTTTCTCTTTTGCTAGAGCTGAAAAAAAAAACAAAAACCACCAAAGGACTTTTTCTCCCCCTTCCTACAGCATTGCCTAGCACGAAGGATTGCTGCCAGGTCAGAAAGCTACAGCAACAAGGAGCCTGAAGGTAGCTGAGAGGAAAACAGCACTGAATGAAAAAGTCTTGACTGAAACGCTGCATGCTCCATACGTGTCTGTGAGTAAGGACAGCCCTGGCACCAGGTCACATCTCAGAGTACAAATCTAAGGTGCTGGAGAACGTCCAGAGAAGGGCAGCAAAGCTGGGGAAGGGTCTAGAGCACAGGGCTGGGGAGGAGCAGCTGAGGGAGCTGGGGTTGTGCAGTGTGAGAATTTGAGGTTGAGGGCAGAGCTCATTGCTCTCTGCAGCTCCCTGAGAGGAGGCTGCAGTGAGGTGAGGTTGGGCTCTTCTCCCTAGTGAAAACAGACAGAAGGAGAGGAAATGGACACAAATTGCCCCAGGGGATCAAACCTCATCTTCCCTTCCTGGAGGTGTTGAAGGCCAGGCTGGATGAGGCCTTGAGCAACCTGAGCTAGTAAAAGGTGTCCCTGCCCATAGCAGGGGTTTAGAATTGGATATCTTTAAAAGGTTTCTTCCAACCCCAACCATCCTGTGATTCTCTGGAAGCCCCATGCCCCTCAGCACAGCCAGCCCCTGCTCTCCTGCTGGCACACATTTCAGTAGAGGTATGAAGAAGGAGGTCCCTGGACTGCCAGCCTGCTCCCAGCAGAACTACTGGCACCAGTGAAACAACTCTCTCTAGAACAGCCTGTTCTGCCCAGGGCTGTGGCCACAGGGAGAGAAAAGCATCTTGTCAAAGCATTTCCAGACCACCACCAGCTTCCTCAGCTCCAAACCAGGCTGATTTTCCCAAAACACCCTGTTGAGGGGAGAGGATTCTGGAGAAAGAGCTGCAGAGCAGCTGGGAGGGAGAACTTGCTGTGTGATCTGGTCTAGGAGATCCTGCTCTGGCTGGATGAGCTTTGGAGGTCCCTTCCAGCCCTGCCTGTAGAGATGAATTGTCTCTGTGATCTCTTTTCAAGCACAACCTAACCAAGTGCAGGAGCACAAAGGCACTGCCAGTACTTCCTTACCATATGTCCCCAGCTCCCCAAAGATGGAAATATCCTTCACTTCTGCAGACTTCAATAACTCCATTCAACTTCAGTGCCCTGGGAGCTGTGATGGTCAGAGCTGAGCTCAGGCAGGAGGCCCAGGGTCTCACACACCTCACACATCCACACACCAGCTGCTGTGCCATCAAGGAGCTGCTCAGACATCATCAACAGGTCGTTTGCTGCTTCTGAATTACACAGAGGAGGCTGAGGGGGGATCTTAGCAATCAGTGCTCCCAGGTAGCCAAGGGTGGGTGTCAGGAGGATGGGGCCAGACTCTTCTCAATGGTGCCTGGTGACAAGATGAGAGGTAGTGGGCATCAACTTGAACATAGGAAGTGGCACCCAAACATGAAGAGGAACTTCTTTACTGTGAGGGTGGCAGAGCCCTGGAGCAGGCTGCCCAGAGAGGTTGTGGAGACCATCAAGGCCCATCTGGATGTGTTCCTGTGACCTGCCATAAGTGCCCCTGCTTTGGCAGGGGGGTTGGACTCAGTGAGCTCTAAGTACAAAAAGCTTGCAGAATAAAACCACTGCCCTATGCTTATGACTTGGCTTTTATTTCCTTTTAAAGCTCTGCTCCTCCTGCTTCATTCTGCCTGAATTTTGGCAGGAATTTTGAATCTTGCTGTCTAGTTTTGTTACTTCTTTTCTTGCCTTTCTTTTTAAACAAGTCCAGAAATGAAAGCCACTATTTATTTTTTTTTTCCTCTCCACAATTCTGAGAATGAGCTCTCCTGTTGTCTCTGAGGTTAAACATTAACAATTTGTTTGTTGAACTTTCTCTAAAAACCCAAGTGGGGACATAATTTTCTCTTACCCTGACTGATGGCATTGCAAAAAAAGAACACTGAAGGAAAATTTTAGGTCACAGGTATAATAAACACTCAGTACAACTCCAAATGACAGCTCTACACACCACACAACATCTTTGCCTCAACTAAACCAGAAGGCAAACATAGAATCACAGAATGGGTTGGAAGGGACCTTAAAGATCACCCAGTTCCAACCCCTTTTGCCATGGGCAGGGACACCTCCCACTAGCCCAGGTTGCTCAAGGCCTCATCCAACCTGGGCTTGAACACTTCCAAGGAAGGACCAGAAGTCCCTCCCCAGCTCTCCTGTAGCCCCTTCAGGTACTGGAAGGCTGCCCCAAGGTGTCCCTGGAGCCTTCTCCTTGCCAGGCTGAACAGCCCCAGCTCTCTCAGCCTGTGTCCATAGAGGAGGTTCTCCACCATCTTCATGCAACAAGTGGCACCTGTGGCTGAAGGCTCCCTGGTCAAATCTGCCTGGGCACCTCAGCTTGACAGTGCTGAGAACAGCATTCAGATCAGCAGAGCTCCTCTTCAAACACAGCTTTGTGCCCACAAACCTTTTTTTCTCCCTTCTCCTACAAGAATAAGGCAGCAAAAGAAATGCACTTCTGAAAACCCCTGCAGTCAGATAATGTGATCTTATTTCATCTGATCTTGGCTTATCTTAGGTGATCTTACCTTGAAACAAGGTGATTTACATATCTCAGCAGCATCTAAGAGAGCTGGGGGCAAACTGCACAGAATCACAGAATGCACCCAGTTGGAAGAGCCCTCCAAGATCAACCAGTCCAAGCCTCAACCCAGCACTGAAGGGTCAGCACTAAGCCATGTCCCTAAGCACCAGCTCCACAGGCTGCTTAAACACCTCCAGGGATGGGGGCTCCAGCACTGCCCTGGGCAGACCATTCCAATGTTTGAGAATCCCCTCTGTGAAAAAATATTTCCTAGCATCCAGCCTGAGCTTCCCCTGGTACAGCTTGGAAACATTTCCTCTGCTCCCATCTCTTGCCACCAAGGAGCAGAGGCTGCCCCCTCCTCACTCCAGGCTCCTTTCAGGGAGCTGCAGAGAGCAATGAGCTCTGCCCTCAGCCTGCTCTTCTCCAGCCTGAACACCTCCAGTTCCCTCAACCCCTTCTCCTAGGCAAGGTCCTTCAGGCCCTTCCCCAGCCTTTCTCTGGGCATGTTCCAGACCCTCAATGTCCCTCTTGTAGTGAGGGCCCCAGAACTGAACACAACACTCGAAGTGTGGCCTCCCCAGTGCTGAGCACAGGGATCATCACCTCCCTGTCCCTGCAGGCCACAGGAGTGCAGCCATCAGCTGAGAGATCAGACATGAGCAAGGATTCTGCCTCTCACTGCTTCCCACAGCTGCTGGACTCTGTACAGGTCCAGAATGCAACTTCTCATCGTTGGACTGGCTGTGAACATGCAGCAGTGGAAAGTGTGCTCACAGCACATGCAGCAGCTGCTGCCTTGTCCCCCACAGAAGCCTTCTGCTGGAGCCACCTCTGATAACAGTGCATTGTGGAGAGCTATCTGCCCCAGCCAGTTGCTCCACCCCAGCTAATGCTACGTGTGTCTTCTCAGCTCTATCATGGACACAGATGAAGAGCAGCCAGAGCTGCAGAGCAGAACACAGCCAGCATGTTCTCACTAGGACACACCACAGCAAGGAACAAAATCTCCACAATCTCCACACTCTGCTCAAGTCTCAACAGGAGGAGCACCTTCCCATTTTTTTTTTTTTTTTTTTCCTCCCCTCCTCCATCCTGGGTCAGGACAATCCCAAGCACAAATCCAGGCTGGGTGAGGAGGGGAGAGCAGCCTGGAGGAGAAGGTTTTAGGGGTGTCAGTTAGTGCCAAACTGCCCAGCAGCCAGCACTGGTCGCTGGCAGCCCAGAGCCAGCTGTGTGCTGGCTGCATCCAGAGCAGGGAGAGCAGCAGCACAGGGAGGGGATTCTGCCCCTCTGCTCTGCTGAGACCACACCTGCAGCACTGCCTCCACTTGTGCCCTCAGCACAAGAAGGACCTGGAGTTGCTGGAGAGTGTCCAGAGGAGGCCACAAAGATGATCAGAGGGCTGGAGAACCTCCCCTGTGGGGACAGGCTGGGAGAGTTGGGGCTGTTCAGGTTGGAGAAGGCTGCAGGGAGACCTTAGAGCAGCCTTCCAGTACCTGAAGGGGTTCCAGGAGAGCTGGGGAGGGACTTTTGTCAAGGGCTGGGAGTGCCAGGATGAGGGACAATGGCTTTGAGCTGGGAGAGGGGAGATGGAGAGTGGAGATGAGGAAGAAATTGTTGAGAGTGAGGGCAGGGAGACACTGGCACAAGTTGCCCGGGGAGGTTGTGGCTGCCCCCTGCCTGGAGGTGTTGAAGGCCAGGCCAGTTGAGGCCTTGAGCAAGCTATGCTGGTAGGAGGTGTCCCTGCCCATGGCAGGGGACTGGAACTGGATGACTTTGAAGGTGCCTTCCAACCCAACCCATTCCATGAATCTCTAAATCCCCGAATCTCTACATTCAAGTGATAATGTTGCTCCTGCAGCAAAACAGCCTCTGTGCTCCCTGCCATCCTGTGCCTGAGCCAGGCCTTAGGAAGACATCCTGTGCTGAACAGAGACCTCAGCTCACTGTGCTCCACCAGAATATCATCTTGACAGCCCTCCTGCACTCTCCTGAGACAGCCTTTCCCTTGTATTTTAAAGGGCATTTGAAGGCTCTGTGCTGCTATTCTCCGCCGCTGGGCTCAGAAGGGAAGGCCACTGAGGGGAATTTCTACACTTCATTAAAAGCTTGTTTGCTGCTATTTGTGCTGCATCTTGCAGCTGAAACAGCAAATCACTTTCTCGTAAAAAGCAGTCAGAAGATGCCTCTCTGCAACACAGACCTAGAAAAATGATACCACTCAAGGAATCATTTCCTCCTCTACCAACTCAGCTGTACCATGGCAAGAGTATTTCAAAGTTTTCAAAGGTCTTCATTATGCTGTACAACTGCCACAGGAGAAAACACAACACACACATCACCTCCTCCCCAAACCAAAAATCTACTTTAAAAAAAAAAAGAAAAAAAATCCCCTTCCCTGTAAGCTTCTCTTACCTGGGGAGGAGGATTTATGATCTAGTTGAAGATGCCCCTGCTGACTTGCAGAGGGGATTGGACTAGATGACTTTTAGAGGTTATCTTCCATAGAATCAGCCAGGTTGGAAGAGACCTCCAAGCTCATTCAGCCCAACCTAGCACCCAGCCCTATCCAATCAACTAGACCACGGCACTAAGTGTCCCATACAAATGCTGTTCTTGAATACCTCCAGGGACAGTGATTCCACCACCTCCCTGGGCAGCCCATTCCAATGCCAATCACTCTCTCTGTCAAGAACTTCCTCCTAACATCCGGCCCAGACCTTCCCTGGCACAACTTGAGATTGTGTCCCCTCATTCTGTTGCTGGTTGCCTGGGAGAAGAGCTCAACCCCACCTGGCTACAACCTCCTTTCAGGAAGTTGCAGAGAGCAATGAAGTCTGCCCTGAGCCTCCTCTTCTGCAGGCTGCACACCCCCAGCTCCCTCAGCCTCTCCTCACAGGGCTGTGCTCCAGGTCCCTCACCAGCCTTGGTGCCCTTCTCTGGACACCTTCCAGTACCTCAACATCTCTCTTGAACTGAGTGGCTCAGAGCTGGACACAGTATTCAAGGTACTCCAACCCAGACTATTCTAGGATTCTGTGGATTTTAGGATCAAAGTCCAGGCAACAAGGAACTGCAAGCTGAGCACCCCCAGCAGCCCACAGAAGAGGCTGTGTGGATCAGGCAGGCAGTGTGTTCTGGAAGCCTACAGCCAGGGCTAGCAGCAGCGTAGGAGCAGAAGCAGCAGTGGTTGGCAGAGTGTTCAAGCTTTCCACAGCCAGGTACAACCCACCAAGGGGTTGTGCCAGGCCTCCTTCACCTCCATCAGCTGACTGGAATGCAGTATCGCCAATACTGGCATTTGCCTGTACCAACAGAGCCCACGAGCCAAACCAGTTATGAAACAGCTCTCTTAGATCTGGCTGGGAGAGCTGGGAAACAACATGGAACCAAACCAAGCTGCACCATTTGGTGCATCTTCTCCTCAGGGAAAAGACTGGGTGCTGTTCCCTGCAGAGGACACTGGCTTGCTGCTTTCCCCACCTTCTAAATGCAGATCTGGCCACCTTGCATTTCTGCACAGCACCACCTTCTTTTTCTACCAAAACAAAGGCTACAGCCTCACTTCAAGAGCCTCAGAGCAGGTTACCCAAAGAGGTGGTGATGCCCCATCCCTGGAACCTTTCCAAATGAGATTGTCTGGGGTCCTGAGCAGTTGGGGATACCCCTGCTGACTGCAGGATGACCTTGAAAGGTGCCTTCCAACCAAAACTGTTCGGTGATTCTTCTGGGCTTAGCTCTCACCACCTGGCTTTCAGGGCTGGAATCAGAGGGTTTCCCAGAGGGCTGCCCATCAGCAGCCTTCCCTGCAGGGCAGAGGAGGAGCAAGGGGTGACAGCACAACACTGATTCCATGTTGCCCTGGCTGTGCTACTGTACAAAGAATGGGAAATGAGACTAACTCTGCAATCCCTCAGCTCATGACCACTTTGAAAGTACCACCTGGAGTCCTGTGTGCAGTTCTGGAGCCCCCAGCACAGGAAGGACATGGAACTGTTGGAGCCAGTCCAGAGGAGGCCACCAAGATGCTCAGAGGGCTGCAGCAGCTCTCCTATGAGGACAGGCTGAGAGAGTTGGGGCTCTGCAGCCTGGAGAAGAGAAGGTTTCCAGGAGACCTTAGAGTAGCCTTCCAGGATCTGAAGGGGGCTACAGGAAGGCTGGGGAGGGACTATTGACAAGGTCTTGCAACAACAGGACAAGGGGCAATGGGTTTGAACTGGCAGAGGGGAGATTTAAACTGGATGTTAGGAGGAAGCTCTTTGCAGTGAGGGTGGTGAGACACTGGCACCGGTTGCCCAGGGAGGTTGTGGCTGCTCCCTCCCTGGAGGTGTTCAAAGCCAGACTGGACGAGGCCTTGAGTGACCTGTTCTAGTGGGAGGTGTCCCTGCCTATGGCAGGGGGTTGGAACTGGATGATCCTTGAGGTCCCTTCCAACCTTACCATTCTATGATTCTATGAACTGAAAAGATCTCAGCATCCATGCCAACAAAGTATTCCTTTGTCCATCAGTTTTAAGTAAGTGTAACCAACAGGGTCTAGAGATCATTTCAGAAGGTGCAAATGAGCCAAAGAACACCAGCTGCTCAACCTGAGACCCCCAGCGGGCACTGCTGGAGTAGAGCACACAAATCAATGGAGAAGGAAGCAGAAGAGAGATGAGCATCTCCACTCAGTTCAGGAGCCACATCCTCACTGGGCACTCAGGTGCCAGCCTGCCCCACATCCCTTCAGTGGTCCTGCCGCAGAGCAGCTGAGCAGCACGTGATGAGCATCACCCCACAGTGAACAAGAAAGTGAACTTGTCCTCATTCAGACCAGTTCTGCTTCCGCTCACACGTTCCTGAACATGCCACCAAGCCCTGACCCAAGCCCTGTTGCCCGGGGACGCTGCAGGCATCGGCTCAGCCGCGCATTCCAGAAGCCAGCGTGCAGAAAGCTGCAGCTGCAAGCCCACAGCTCAGCCAGCAACTTCAAAAGCCCCCCCCCGGAAAACCCACATCACACACCCAACAACCCTCACTAGAGGTTAGTTCCTCCACCTAATGGCTCCAGCGAGAAGCTATTTACAGCAGCTGCTGGCAGAAGCTGGTGATTCTCCAGCAGCTGAAAGAAAACCATTCCCAGCTCACCAGGTCATCATTTCTACAGATTTGCAAGTTTAAAAAATGCTACTTCATCCCTTACCACTTCACTTTCTCAGCCACCTTTAACATGCTGAAAAGCAGCAACAGGCATTATGATGTCTCCTCCTTCTCCTTACCCTTCAGAACAGTGCAACCCAAATGCTAGGTGAGCTGCTCAGGATCACAGCCCTGAAGCTGAAGGAAGGACACAGGATTTTCTGCTTGCCAAACAGGCATCACCCCTCACAGCATCATAGAATGCTTTGGATTGGAAGGGACCTCCAAAGTTCACCCAGTCCAACCCCTCTGCCCTCAGCAGGGACATCCTCCACTACAGCAGGTTGCCCACAGCCCTGTCCAGCCTCACCTTGCATATCTCCAGGGATGAGGCCACAACCACCTCCCTGTGCGACCTGTGGCAGTGTTTCAGCACCCTCATAGTAAAGAACCTGTTCCTAACATCCAATCTAAATCTGCTCTGCTGTAGTTTGAAGCCATTGTCCCTCATCCTGTCACTGCAGGCCTTTGTAAACAGTCCCTCTGCAGCCTTCTTCTGGCCCCCTGCAGGTACTGGAAGATCACTATTAGGTCTCCCTGGAGCCTCCTCTTCTCCAGGCTGAACAACTTCAGCTCCCTGTCACAGCCCTTTCACCAGCTGCAACAAAGAGCAAAGCCAAATAGATGGAACAGTGCCCAAAGGCTTCCTACAAAAAGATACCCCAAGCAACACTGTCCTGTACTGAGCCTGCAGAAATTGTATTTCTTAGCAAGGAGAAATGAGCACAAAAAGCTCACCCACATCTTTGGTAGGTACCTGGCAGAGTAAAGCCTCTGACATGTCTTGGCAAATGAACCCTGCAGATGTGCAGCCCCTCAGTTCTGTGCAGGACAGCTCTGGGGATTACTTGGGAATATGAATTCATCCTTCACCATTGAATAAAAACATCTGCATGCTCACAAGGCATAAATCCCTTAGCCTGCAGTGGATAGCCCTGCTGACCTCTGCCCCCAAAAGAGAAATGGCAGAAGCACCAAGCTTTCTAGCAGGGAACCTCTCTCTTGCAAGAGATTCCTTTCTGCTGTTCATATTCTGGAGAACCTCCCCTATGGGGACAGGCTGGAAGAGTTGGGGCTGTTCAGCCTGGAGAAGAGAAGGTTCCAGGGAGACCTTAGAGCAGCCTGCTGGCACCTAAGGGGGCTAAAGGAGAGCTGGGGAGGGACTTTTGACAAGGGCTTAGAGTGATAGGGCAGGGAAAATGGATTGAAGTTTGAGAAGGGCAGATTGAGCCTGGAGATGAGGAAGCAATTCATGCCTATGAGGGTGGAGAGACACTGGAACAGGTTGCCCAGGGAGGTTGTGGATGCCTCCTCCCCGGAGGTGTTCAAAGCCAGGTTGGATGAGGCCTTAAGCAAGCTGGGCTGGCGGGAGGTGTCCCTGCCCATGACAGGGGGTTGGAGCTGGATGATCTTTAAGGTCCCTTCCAACCTAAAGCATTCTGTGAATTCTATGAATTCATTACTAGTCTCTTTTAACCATCTCAAAGCAAGCAATAATCAGAGACTTTAACGCTGATCTTCAAGCACCCAGAGGTTACCTTCTTAGTCACTGTGCTGAAATGCTCTGACGCAGTTTCACAGCTCCAGTGCCTCACAGCATCCTGACTAAAGCCCGAGCCAGCGCACAGGGAGGGTACAGCCTGGCAGGTGCACACCCTGTCCCCATGCCCACCTCCACAGGATGTATTGGCTCATGGCCCTTTCACCTGCCCCACAGATGCCACTTGGTCCATTTTCTTCACTTTCAGTTTGAACCACTGACTGCACAAAAAACTTTCTTCTCTGTGCTGCCCACCTTACGGCGTAGGTTCACTGACCTCAGTGCCAGCCTTGCCCTTTCTCAGCCCGTTTGCTGAGGCTGGGACCCAGCTCCCTTGTGCCCTCCTGCCACCCAAGAAAATGGCTGTGCAACCTCCCAGGCATCAAAGCCTGTCCCTGGGCTTGGAGCCAAGCCAGGCTTCCAAGGCAGGCAGCAGCATTCAGATTGATGCTGTATCCTCCCTTAGCACGCAGGCCTATTACAGCGCCGCGCCGATAATGCAGGTCAGTAAATCAGAGGAATAAGGGATTGGACACAGAGAAGAGGAAGGAAAAAAAAAAGAAGAAGAAAGGATGCTAAAAAATTCCACCTTGGCCTCCACGAAGCACTCCCAGCCTCCCCACACAGGCAGAGAGAGCTGGCAGTGGGTGCCAAGGGAAGAGTTCAGCTGTTAACCAAGCAATCAATCTTCCCAGCCTCCCTCCCCAAAGCTGAGGGCTCTGACATGTTGCAGTTTGTAATTTAAAGCCGGCTCTTGGCTCCAAACCTGCAGAAAAGCACGACTGTGACAGCACCCTGACAGTGGCCAACTTCTGGGCGGGATATGGCACCATTTGCAAGTCCAGCCTGGAGGCAAGGCAGCAGGGGTGGCTGTTTGGGATGGGACAGGAGAGCAAAAAAAAAAAAAAAAAAAAAAGGAGTTTCTCTCTTCGGCGTTTCTGAAATGCCCATTAAAGCATCGTAAAAGCTAAAAGGCATTTAACAGGTACCTTAAATAGCGCCGCTTCATCAAGTGCGGTGACTTCAGCAAAGCTCCCTCCCCCATGCTGGGTGTGAAATTGACTTCACTCGAGAGCAGGCAAGAAGTTGTTTCTTTAAAAGCACAGTTAGTCGGAAAACTATTTAACCCAAAGTACATGGAGGTTTTGCTCCCTGACAATAACTACAGCGGGTCGCTGTTTTTCACACCCTTCCCTACAAGCAGTTCCCACCCTCCCACCTAAGCCAGCAGACAGGAGTCGCAACCTGCTTCATTGCGCACAGCCGAGGGCTCCCCGGTCCCACCAGCCAGAAACCATTGACCGTCTCAAGCACAGCCGTACGCAAGCACAGGAACCAGCTCATGCTAGGCTGGGGAAACAAACAAACAAACAAGCAAGCAAGCAACAGCCAAACCCACAAGGGAGAGGAAAACATTCCCAAGAGCTAAGTTGCTGGCCTGGGAGAGGTTTGACAGGGAGCAAGGCAAGACTTCGTTTTGCTCGTAAAGTTTACGCTGAGGGGAGGCAGTGGTGGCTTCAGCCAAGGAAACACACCAACGAAATCCACCCAGGACGTGCTTCCAGACCCGTTTCTGTCGGGCGCAGCCCTACGAACCGACGGCAAAAGCTATGCCCGGGGAGCAGCGAGGGCATCGCTAACGGCACCGGACTGCGCAAAGCCCTCAAGGAAACCCATGGAAGCTGTGCAAGTTACCGAACGCCCTACCTCGACTGGGCGGCCATCGCGAAGTTTATTCCGCCCAGTGCCTTCTATCCATCAGGTCTCTCTCCCCAGCCACCCAAGCCTCCTCTTCCATTTGCCGCCGCCCGGTGCCCGGCAGGCCGTCGGCGGGCAGTGGCAGCGAGCCCCCCGCGGTCGGCGGCCCGGGCTGGCTGGCGCAGGGCTGGCTGACACTCATCTTGATCGACATCCGGGCACCGCGCCCTCCTCCCCCGGCTCGCTGCATTCCCGGCCGCCGGGGAGGGCGGCGGGGCCC
This sequence comes from Ramphastos sulfuratus, assembly GCA_013399055.1. NCBI lineage: Eukaryota > Metazoa > Chordata > Aves > Piciformes > Ramphastidae > Ramphastos > Ramphastos sulfuratus. The sequence continues at coordinate 15,507 of WBNM01008980.1, read as the reverse complement.
TGGCACTTTCTGCTGGGGGGTCCCGCCCGGCCCCGCGGGCAGGCCGGGGCCGGGCGGGCAGTGTGGGGGGCATCTGGGCGCGGCGCCGGGGCCGGGCCGTAGGTACCTCGCGACTGCCTCCCAGGCGGCGGCTGCCGCAGCGCCCGCAGCCTGCTCGGCACTCGCCTCCCCTCGCCAGCCGGGCGCTCATGGTACGGCCCAAGCTCCCTACTTGGACATGTTCCTCCCGGCCGGGACAAGTGCAGGGCCAGTGCCCTGTGCCCGGGATGCCGAGGGGCGAGCGGGGAGAGAGAGAAAGCGGAGATCTGGGGGCCGGGAGGCGCTGCTCCCCGTGCCAGCTGCCTACTGTGCACCACAGGGAACTATAGGGCTTTGCCAACAGAGACAATTCCTTAAGGTCATTGAGTCCAACCATTCTCTAACTCGGCCGAGGCTGGAGTAAAGCATGGCACTCAGCACCACAGCTCTGCCTCTCTGAACACCTCCAGCTATGGGCATTCAGCTACCTTCCTGGGCAGCCTGTGCCAGGCTTTGAAAACCCTCTCGGCCAAAAAGTTTCTTCTAACGTACCTGCCCTGAGGCAACTTAAGGCCATTTCCTCCCATCCCATCACCTGAGACTAAGAAGAGACCAACCCCCACCTGGCCCCAGCCTCGTCTCAGGTTGCTGCAGAGAGCAATGAGCTCTGCTCTCAGCCTCCTCTTCTCCACACTAACCACCCCCAGCTCCCTCAGCTGCTCCTCCCCAGCCTTCTTCTCCAGACCCTTCCCCACCTTTCTTGCCCTTCTCTGGACCTGCTCCAGCCCCTCAATGTCCTTCTTGCAGTGAGGGACCCAAAACTGAACCCAGCACTCAAGCTGTGGCCTCACTGCTGAGTGCCGGGGGCACAATATCTGCCCTGCTCCTGCTGCCCACACCATTGCTGATCCAGGCCAGGATGCTGGTGGCCTTGCCCACCTGGGCACAGCTTGGCTCATCTTCAGCTGGCTGTTGATCAATACCCTAAGGATTTCTCTGCTGGGCACCTTTCCAGCCACTCTGCCCCAAGCCTGGCATTGTCATATTCCAAGTACAGGACCTGGCACTTGGCCTTAATGGACCTCATGCAATCAGCCTCAGCCTAGGGATCCAGCCTGGCCAGGTCTCCCTGTAGAGCCCTTCTGCTTTCAGGCAGATCAGCACTCTCTGCAAACTTACATCTCAGGGCTGCATTTTTGTTTGTTTGTTTTCACAGAATAAAAAAAAAATAAAAAAGAAAGAAGAAGAAAGTGTCTCAGAGCCTTCAACATTTCCCAAACAAATATAGAACCCATATGGAAACGTGAATCCCATCTGCCCACTCCAGCACAGCAGATGAAAACCCAAGCATGCTACCAAAACTTGGCAGGTGCCCATACTTGAAACTGCAGGCTAAGAAATAAATGCACACCAAAAAACTCCAAATAAATTGTTATGGAATTTCTCCTGGGCTCTGGTGCTGACCACGGCTGCTGGACTGCCTCAGAAAGGAGCCAGACCTGTCCTTCGCTCTGGGTGTTCCTTGGCACGATTATAAAAACAAACTACTCTGGCAACTCCTCTCAGCCAGTAATTAACCAAGCAAAAACATTTATCCAGGATCCCTTCAGCTTCTCTCAGCAGACTCTATGGAGCTGAGGCTTCTCCCAGCACTGCAGCATCATCTCTCTCCTCATGGTCTGCTTTACAGCATAGCTTGTGCCAAAGGACTCAGCAGGCAGCAGGAGGAGAGCTTATGCCACACTGAAAAGTCCATTTACAGAAAGCTTCTACAAGTTTATGTATTTTTAAACTGTGTACTTAAAAAGCTATCACAGAAACTCAGAACCCCAGCTTGGAAGGGACACCAAGGATCCTCTGCTCCAACCTGTCTAAGTCACAGTGCAGGTGCAACGAGCTGGCCCAGCAGCCTGGCAAGCTGAGTGCCAAACTGTCCCGTGGAGGGGACTCCTCTGCTTCCCTTGGGAGATGATTCCAGGGTCTGTCTGTGCTCATGGGCAAACATTTTCTTCTGAAGCTCAGCAGGAACCTGTCCCCATCATCCCTAGTCTGTGCCATGGGGCTCCTTGTGCAAAGGGAGTCTCCATGCTGCTGGCAGCCACCCTTTCTGTGCTGGTCCATGGTGAGAAGGTCTCCCCTCAGCCTTCTCTTCTCCAGTCCAGGCTGACCAAACCCAACTCTCTCAGCCTCTCCTCACATGGCAGGTTATAAAAACCTCTTCTGTGAGGTACTCCAGAAAAACAAGCTGGAAAAAATTCTAGTCTGCATCCTCTTGCTGTTGCCTTCCATTCTGACATAAATTGGAGGGGGCTTTTTGCCTCTGTTAAGCGTTTTGTGTTTTGTTGAGGCTGAACACAGTGATTTTCTAATCAAGGAATTTTTAACATTTCCAAGATAAGACACAACCCCAAGGCAGCACACCCTAAATGTTGTTCCTAAGCATAAGCAGAAGCACTGATAATGAAAGAGCCTAAACCCAGCACCCAAACTGCAGAGCCAGCCAACAGTTTGAAGCTGTTTTCCAAACAAAAGCAAAAGATCCCACTTGCCCTGCAGAGTTCCAGCTGGAATTATCTGCTGCCAATACAGCTGGAGAGATTAGAAGACAGGGGGGAAAGGGAAGGGAGGTGTCTAAGACTATCTACTTATTTTTAAGTAATTAGGAATATATTTAGCCTTCGATTATATCTTTCATGTAAGCAGGAACAAAACTCTTCCAGTTGAAGGAAGGGATACTGTGTAAGGAAAGGAAACAAGCTAACATCTATGCCTCTATCTAAAAGTTTCCTGACCAAGTTTAGAGTGGTTTTTCCCCTCTCTCTCTCTTCTGCTGGAGTACTTCCCATGACTTGTGAGCTTTTCACAGCCAAGGAGCTCTACCAAGCCAGCAAACTGAAGGTTCCTCCAATGCACCATTCTGCAGTTCAATGTAAGAAACAGAAGTGCAGTGCTCTGCTAAGCTCAATTCCGGGTACAGCCAGCACACCAGCATGGGGGACCACACTCTTGGCTGCCCCACAGTTCCCACATCTAGCTGAGACCTCCCTGAGAAGCTGCTAACTGATGGTTTTCACAGCTTACCAAACACGGAATGATAGGGGTTGGAAGGGACCTCTGGAGGTTATCCAGTCCAGTCCCCCTGCCAAGGCAGGGTCACCTACAGAAGGTCACACAGGAACATGTCCAGGCAGGTTCTGAATGTCTCCAGAGATGGAGGCTCCACCACTTCTCTGGGCAGCCTGCTCCTGGGCTCCCTCACTCTTACATTAAAGAAGTTCCTGCTCATGTTCAAATGGAAATTCTGATGTTCCAGTTTGTCCTGTCACAGGGCACAGCCGAACAGAGCCTGGCCCCATCCTCCTGACACCCACCCTTGAAGTATTGATCAGCACTGAGGAGATCCCCCTCAGGCTGCTCTTTTCCAGGCTAACAGCACCAACTCTCTCACAGCCTTTCCTCATCAGTGTCTCAGTCCCCTCAGCATCTTTGCAGTTCCAGGCTGTAACTGCTTTCACCTATTACAAGAGATTGTGCACTTCAGTTGAAGCTGCTACAAAGTGCTGCTACAGGTAGCAAACTACTCCCATTGTAGCCAGGGGTGAGTGGACGGACAGAGCAGGCAGCTCCTTGGCTTCCTGTCTGCCCTGTGACAGGGCTGATACTCAGCATGTCTCTGCCCAAGACCTACACTTGAACTGATGCTACCTCATCTCCTCAGATGAAGGGCTTGCCAAGTGCTCCAGGCTCCCAAAGCAAGTCAGTAGATACAAAGACTCTGACCACACATCAGACCTTCTGCTTGACCAGAAATCCATTTGGAGCAGGGCAAGTCTCAGCTGCATCTCCAAGCAGGGACACCTTCCACTAGCCCAGCTTGCTCAAAGCCTTATCCAACCTGGCCTTGAACACCTCCAGGGAAGAGGCATCCATGACCTCCTTGGGCAATGTATTCCAGTCTCTCACCACCCTCCTCCTGAAGAACTTGATGCTCAGCTCCAGTCTAACCCTGGTCTCCCTCAGCTTCAAACCATTCCCCCTTCTCCTGTCTCTAGACACTCTCAGGAACAGTCCCTCTGCAGCCTTCCTGGCGGATCCCTTCAGGTACTGGCAGGCTGCTCTAAGGTCTCCCTGGAGCCTCCTTTTCTCCAGGCCGAACAATCCCAGCTCCCTCAGCCTGTTCTAATAGCAGAGCTGCTCCAACCCCCTGATCATTTTCATGGCTTCCTCTGGACCCCCTCCATCAATGTCAAAGGCCACTCCATAAGGAGGCTCCTGCCCTGGAAGCAGAGAGGCTCTTCAAGAGAACAAGGGCTATGGTAGAAGGAGATAAACTTCCATACCATTATTCTGTATTTCAGCACCCATCTCAAATCCTCTGAGATAGTGAAGGAAGCAGTGCCAGGTGAATGCTGAGGCTCAGGTAAAACTGTGGCTGAGCAGTATGCAATCATTTCTGCAAAGGCAGCAGGTGTTACCTTCACTGACACCCTGACAAGGATACAGACCTTCAAGACCATGAAACACTGCAACTTCTGCAAGCCCTCAGGACAAGCCTACACTGGGAGTGAAACCTCTGCTTACAGTAAAAAAAAAAAGGAGTCAATGTTCAGCAGGAGCTGTTTGGGCCTTGTTCCTGGAGCCTCTGCTTTATTCTCCTCAGCCCACAGCACTGCTGTCCCAGGTGAATCCTGAACACAACCTTCCCAGAACATCAGTAGGGCTGTGAGGCCCCTGCAGTGGTGACACTGTGCCCAGCCCTGCTCTCAGGGGCTGCACCTGGCAAAGAATCTGCTTTATTAGACAGTATCCAAGCAACCAATGCAGCAGAAGTCTTTACTTTCTACTCCTCCTCAGATCTCTGCATCTCATTGCTTTTGGACTCCTGACTCAGAGTCAGATTGCATCAGGTTGGAAGGGACACTCAAAGGTCATCTTGCCCAATCTCCCTGCAGTGAGCAGGGACATCTCCAACTAGAGCAGGTCGCTCTGGGGCACATCAAGTTTGACCATGAATGTCCCAGGGACGGGGCCTCAACTACCTCTCTGGGCATCCTGTCCCAGTGTCTCCCCACCCTCACAGTGCAGAGCTTCCTCCTGATATCCAACCTAACTCTGCCCTGCTCCCATTTCAAACCATTGCCCTCATCCTATCTCCACAGGCCCTTCTGAACAGTCCCTCCCCAGCCTGCCTGTAGGTTCTATGCAGATATTGAAATGCAGCTCTAAGGTCTGCCTGGAGCCTTCTCTGGGCTGAACAGCCCCAACTCTCCCAGCCTGTCCCCATAGCAGAGACTCGTCAGCCCTCTGATCATCTTTGTAGCCTCCTCTGGACCTGCTCCATCAGGGCTATATCTCCCTTGTGCTGGTGGCTCCAGAGTTGGCCCCAGCAGTGCAGGTGAGGTCTCCCCAGAGCAGAGGGGCAGGATCCCCTCTCTCTAGCTCTGGCCATGCTGCTCTGGATGCAGCCCAGGCTGCCACTGGCTTTCTGTGCTGCCAGTGCCCATTGCTGCCTCCTGTCCAGCTTCTCCTCCACCAGCACCCCCAAGTCCTTCTCTGCAGGGCTGCTCTCAATCTCATCACTCCCCAGCCTATATCCTTGCTAGGAACTCTGCTCTATTTACAGAGCAGCACTTAGTGGCAAAGCTGGTAGAGGAACCAGCAGCCTGGGAAATCCTGCCCATGTCACTACACTGTTACCTGAGCCTTGCTAGAAGAATCTAAACTTTGGCCCATGGTCTTCTTTAGCTGTGCTCTCCTCCCTTCCCCCAGCTGGTGTCAGGCTGAGTTTTCTTTAACAGGGAATTCAAATGGGAAGTGTGGAGGCTCCTTCTCTGGAGACTTCTGAAGCCCACCTGGACATTGTGATCCTGGGCAACCTGTTCCAGTGCCTCACCAGCCTCTTGGGCTGGAATTACTTCATCCTGTCTCATCTAAATTCTTGCCCTTTGAAGCCATCACCCCTTGCCCTGGCACTCCATGCCTTTGGAAGAAGTCCCTCTCCAGCTCTCCTGGAGGCCTCTTCACATCCTGGAAAGCAACCAGTACCTAGCTTTGGTTGCAAAATTCCCACAAATCAGAATCAAGGAGATTTTGAAGGGGAATACAGCACCTGTTAGCTCAGGACAAGATGACATCATGCCATTAAGACGACATCCCAGTCCCTTCAGTGTGGGGGACAAACCCAAGAGGTTTAATAAAGCAGAGAGGACCAATGCAGAAGAAAGAGATAGCAAGCTGTATTAAAATCATTAGATCAAATGCAAGCCTTCCTGAACTCTGCTGGCTGTGAGACATGGATTTGTTTATACCCAGATATAGGTCAAACTCCTGCCCTTACCAAGCTTCTCAAAACATCTCATTTCCCTGCACCACATCAGGATGTTCAGACAGACACACACACCCTCACGTCCAGTCTCCAAGAGTCTCTGCTGTCCTGTAATTACAGCCTGTTCTCCCAGCCCTGCTGACAAGAAATCCATCTAACCACTGCCATTTATTGCCACTCAGGAGTCCTTCCCGTTGAGGTGAAAAGAGGCAAATGGATACTGGATGCCTTGCCTGAAGCAGCCCTGGGTAGCCTGTTCACCTGCAGTAGGTCAGAAGGCAAGGGCTGTACTCCAGAAAGGCTCTGCTGCCCCACACCACTCAGACAATTCCTAACCTCCCAGCTTCATCAGCCTCCCCAGCTGTCAGCATCTTCCTCTGCAGAAACCAGAGGCCTCATCCCTGCGGAGGTGAACCCTTGAGGAGCTGCTTTTGTTCTGGCAGCCTCAAGCCCTACACAAATCAAAGGCTTGCCACTCTTGTGTCTTTCTTCACCAGCAGCTGAGGAACAAATACAGGCACTGCTACTGCAGAACACAGCCACAAACCAGAATTTCAAAGCCTCTATGGATTTGGGGAAAAGAAGATGGAGCAATCTTATCCTCAAACTCCTGCTTCCAAAGCAAGCAAAATCCAGAAGCCCATAGAGAGGCAAGCACAGACTCAAACCAGTTTAACCAGGTAAAGGAAGCTACATGCTGCAAGCAATGGCAAGCCTGGAGAAGGCTGAGACAGCAAAACTCTGCTGACCCTGATTCAGCAAAGCACTTCTCCCTAGCCTTGCTTTATAGCACCTTCCAAAGCTTAGCACTTTCCAGAACCAAAGCTGGCTGCCAGCAGCACATCCTTGCTTGGCAGACATTGAAAAGCTTTGGATTTCAGCAGGTCTGACCCACAGAGCACAGCTACGGCGAGGCCAGAGGAGCAGCAGGGCAAAGGAAAGAAGCTGAGCATAGTACTGGGGAAAAACGAAAAACAAAAACAAACAAAAAAAAAAGGACATGGAAGAACGTAACCAAAAGGCTATTCTGACTTAAACAACAGGAGACACAAAGTTGGCTGCAGCCTGTTGTGAAAAGAAGTGCTGCACAGATGTTAAGAATCAAACCTTGCTGAGAAAAGGGAGGAAAACAACCCTTCAGCCTTCAGCATTTAAATCAAAGGAAACAGGTTTAAAAACAGAAACCACCTTCTCCCAGGAGCCAGCCTGCACTGGAGGCTGCACCCCACGAGCTTTTGGCAGCTCCCAGGAGCAATTTCCATCATCTCCCTTGGCATCACTCACTCGTCACTCCGAATGCCTTCCAATGTTCCATAACCAGTCTGAAACTGAACAAACAGTTAAAAACAACAGCAAGAGGTTTGTAGTCCTCAGCTGGCTTTGGCACTGGAGCTGTCAGAAAGCACACTGTGCAGAGTGTTAAATATCCTGATTTCTATTCCAATTGAATCAAGATAACATCTCTGTACAGCACACAATGTACCCTTCAGATTCACTACAGCTGTCAGATTCATTTTGTGGTGATATCCAATCCCTGGGTGAGACAGAGAGGTATGTAGGACACTGAGCAAGTCAACGCCTGGCACTTTGGGTTGCTCTTTTATCAGGCTGCTCTACACAGTATTCTAACCAGAAGCCAGACAGAAAACAGATTGATTTAAATTTTTTAAGGTCCATTTCTTGCAGGTATGTTGGCAAAAAAACAAACAAACAAACAAACAAACAAAGTTAGTGCTTTGAAGAGTGATAGCAGAAGAGAGTTTGGGTGTCTTTGCAATCACTCTACCCACCCATACCTTGCCTCTTCACGTGATCACAGGATGTTAGGGGTTGGAAGGAACCTCTGGAGATCTCCAGGTCCAACTCCCCCTGCCAGAGCATGACCAGAGAATCCAGCTCAGGTCACACAGGAACACATCCAGACAGGGCTGGAAAGGCTCCAGAGAAGGAGACTCCACAAGCTCTCTGGGCAGCCTGTGACAGGGCTCTGGGACCCTTACAGGCAAGAAGTTCTTCCTCATGTTGAGGTGCAACTTCTGTGCTGAAGTTTCCATCCCTTGCCCTTTGTCCTATGCCAGGGCACAAGTGAGCAGAGGCTGTCCCTGTCCCTTCCTTCCTGACCCCCAGCCCTCAGCTATTCACAGACATTGCTCAGATCTCCTCTCAGCCTTCTCCTCTCCAGACTAAGCAGCCCCAGGGCTCTCAGCCTCTCCTCATCAGGCAGTGCTGCAGTCCCTTCAGCATCCTTGCAGCCCTCCCTTGGACTCTCTCCAGTAGATCCCTGTCCCTCTTGAACTGGGGAGCCCAGAACTGGATGCAGTATTCCAGGTTGGGGCCTCAGCAGGGCAGAGCAGAGTGGGAGGAGAAGCTCCCTGGATCTGCTGGCCACACTCTTCTGAACGCACGCCAGGATCCCTTCTTGGCCACAAGAGCACATTGCTGCCCCACAACTGTGCATTGTCATTGTGCAGTGCTGCCTGTCCTCTCATGCCTCAGGATGGCCTGTGGCATGGGGACCAAGAACACTGACCCACTAGTGAGGATGAAGGAGCTCAGTGAGAAAAAAATGAGAACAAGAAATAATATCCCCTTGGGGGGGGGGGCAGGGGTGGGGGGACAGTAAACAAGAGGATCAGATTTGCAAGTGAAATTTCCAGGTGTAAAACCTTCATGTCCCAAACCTCCAAAAGATGCACAGCTGCAGGAGCAGAGCCCTAAGTCAGGTCAGGATCACCTTTTTCCATCACAGTGGAAAAGTTGAAGGGCCAGGTGGCCCCAGGTAGGTCTCTGGACTGGCAGCATTGAAGCTGCCAACAGGGCAGGATGTGGAACAACAGGGCTGGCACAGCAAGGACCAAGGCATGATGCAAGCAAACATCTCAACTCCCCGTGACACCTGTCCAGGGCATGTGGGACCACTCACCAATGAGAACCAGAGAACCATTCAGGTTGGAAAAGGCCCTTAAGATGACGGGAGTCCAACCATTAACCCTCCACTACACCATGTCTATGTCTATGTGAGGGTCCCACTGAGATCCAGTGCCAAGCATTGCTCATTGCACAACAGAGTGAAGTGGCAGAAGGCATCAGCTCTCTGCTAAGATGCCATCTCAGAGTTGAAGCTCCTCCTCTTCCACTCAGTCATTGTTACATTGGGGGGGAGATGAAGGATATATTATTTTTCAAAGCATCTCAAAAGCTGTCACAGCACTTGGGAAGCCAGGATTATATCAAATTCATTCCTACCCATTGCTGCTGCTGCTGCTGCTCTGGTTGTCTGTAGGTTCCATTGGAGTCAGATCTGGAAGAGACAAAACACATATTCAACATCTCAAACAGCAGGCTGGACTCAATAGATGCGACCTGAGCTTTGCTTCAACAAAGACCAACTCAGGAACATCCTTCCATGGAGTCACCAGAGGGGAGGGGAAGAAAAAAAAAAAAAAAAAGAGAGAGAGAATCAAGCAAAGACACCAAAATCTTCAGTTTGCAAAGAAGCAAGTCAATACAGAAGAGTGGGGGCTGGAACTTGTTACAGCAAGAAAAAAGGAAATCTAAACATCTAGGGCTCCACTACCTCCCTGGGCAGCCTGTGCCAATCCCTGACCACTCTCACACCAAAGACATTTTTCCTCAGCTCCAACCTAACCCTCCCCTGGCACAATTTCAGGCCATTTCCCCTAGTTCTGTCACCTGAGACGAGGCAGAAGAGCCCAATCCCCACCTCACTGCAGTCTCTTTTCAGGGAGTTGTTCCATCTGCAGCATCTCACACTCCCAAGGGAGCAAAATAATTGGTGGCTGGGGGACAGACTTGAAGTTTTGTGAATACAGTTGGAAAATCTGGTATCAAACAGCAGTGCAAATGCTTTGAGGATTAGCTGAAATGAGCTCTAGCTCATGGTTTTAATTCCAGGTAAAATATCATCAGAAGACTATTCTGCAGACCACAGAAAGGCACAGGCCATTAAAGCTGGGAATCCTGCCTCAACCAGCAGCTAGGAAGGCTACATATGGGACATGTGAAGTTTAGGGTACACATGTGAAAGCAAACCAAGCCTTTGTACCTCCTAGGACTCATGGAAACTGTGACCTCTGCTAGTAAATAAGCAGCCTTAAAAGGACAAGGTGCATACTTGAACGTAGAATAGCAAAGGTGGGAGAAGCAGGAGGCACAAACTTTTATTTAATGGCAGAATTGTTTGGGTTGGAAGAGCCCTCCAAAATCATCCAGTCCAACCATCATCCCAACACCACCATGGCCACCAAACCATGTCCCCAAGTGCCATAGCCACACCTTTCTTGAACACCTCCAGGCATGGGGACTCCACCACCTCCCTGGGCAGCCCGTGCCAATCCTTGACCACTCTGGCAGCAAGAACATTTCCCCCCATCTCCAACCTAACCCTTCCCTGGGTTTCAGATAAGAGATAATAATAATCGAGGGAAAGGTCAGCACTGCACATCAGAGCATGTGCACAAATCCTGTAAGGAATTCCCTGATGGCACCTGGAGGATCACACAACATTGTCCTGCCTTTGTGGCCATGATGCATGTGTCCTACACCACCTGGCCATGAGGTGTGGCTCATAACGCCCCTGCACCCTGCCCTGCTGAGCTAAGCTCTGTTTCACACCTTTGGGCACAGCTTAATCAGGAGATTAGCTAAAGCTGAGGAAGTGGAGAGCTGCCACTGGAAGAAACTCTCGCTCTCAGCCCCTAATCCCAGGTGAGCCAACAAGGTCTCCTAATCCACAGGATTCAGTGCAGCTGGGGGAGGGAATTACTCAACTGCTAAACCCTGAGCTGTACACCTTGGCAAAACAGCCACCAGGAACTCAAGACCAAGCAGTTTCTGTTCCAAAAACTCTCCCCAAAGTACTGGAAAAGTAAACTGTTGAGCAGCTTCTAGATTCCTCCCTGCAACCTAACCAAAGCAGGACTGCTCTTTGACTGGCCCAGGGCACCAGACCTCAGCACACTACTGCCTTTAATGAAAAGCCTACTAAATTAACCATATTCTGCTCTAGGGAGATGGATCCAGCATGCCTTGTGCACCATCCACAGCTCCCACAGACCCGGGATGGTGATTCAGCTGCAGAAGGGAAGTTTATCTACTGAGAAGGCACAGAAATGCTCAGAAACTGACTTGAGAGCTCAGACTTCCAAGAAAGCAGGCAACATAAAAGTGCTTTAGGCTGGAAGGGACCTTTCAAGCTCAACCTAAAATCAGAGAAGACTTTGGATTGTTATAACTAAAAAAAAATCTGTACTTTTGACATCACTTCTCCAGTGTGGGGCTGCCACAGACACTTTTCTCCCTTCCTGCAGAGCCACAGCTTGGTACAGCCCAGCTCAGCACCTGCCCCGTGTCGCTGCTCTGAACAAACCCACCCAGGAGCAGCTCCGAAGCCGAGCAGATGGCAGCCTGCGAAGATCCCAACTTCGGCGCCAGGAGGAGGCAACAAACAGGTGAAATTTGCCGGGAAACTTGGATGCTGCAGCCCCGACAGAGCCCTTCCTGCCAGGTCCCCTGCAGCTGAGCACGTCTGTGCCAGCCTCACCTTTCACGCCGCAGCTCCCCGCAGCCGTCCCCTGCCCCAGGCACGCCGGGGCCCTGCGGCAGCCACCAGGACGCTGCTAGCACAGGCGGTCAGTGACCTGCCTCGCCGCTCCCAAGCAGCGGCACGCCGGAGCTCCTTCGGCCCCGCCGCCAGCCTCTCAGCCCTGCTCACCTCAGGTCCTGTCCTGCTGCGCAGGGCGCCCCCTGCCGCCGTACCACTCACACCGCCGCCAGGTGAGCGAGGTCGCCCCGCCCCGCGATTTCGGGCACGCCCGAAAGGTTCCGGAAAGAGCCGAAGGCGGCGATGCTCTGCGTCCCCACCGGGCCTGCTGTCCAAGCCCTTGGGCCTGGTCCCGCCACAGCGGACTGCAACGAGTCCAGGGACGGTGCCTCCCTGAGCAGCCTGTTCCACTGCCTGACCACGGGACAGGATGCCCATGGAGGTGGTGGAGTTCCTTTAAGCAGCTGTCCATTGGCCACAGGGAACAGAGATGGTGTCAAAGCTTGCTGCTGGCACAGAACCACTGAGTGGTGGGGAATGGAAAGGATCTCTGGAGATCGTCCAGTCCCACCCCCTGCCAGAGCAGGGTCACTCAGGGCAGGTCACACAGGAACACATCCAGATGGATCTGGAAAGTCTCCAGAGAAGGAGACTCCACGGCCTCTCTGGGCAGCCTGCTCCAGGCCTCCAGCACCCTCACACCAAAGAAATTTCTCCTCATGTTGAGGTGGAACTTGCTGAGTTCCAGCTCAGCTCTGCACCATTGGTCATGACCCTCTAAGCTTTGTTATTCAGCCAGCTCTCAAGCATCTCCTCTAACCCAGACTTCCTGAGCTTGCCCACAAGGATATTCTGGGAGACAGTGTCCAAAACCTTGCTGAAGTCCACTGCTCTGCCTGCATCTTCCCATCCTGTCACCCCATCCCAGAAGGTTATTGGATCACTCAAACATGGTTTCCCCTTGGCAAATGCCTGCTGCCTGCTCTTAATGACCTTCTTTTCTCCCATGTGCTTAGAGATGACCTCCAGGACGAGCTGATCCATCAGGGCCCATGGATCTGTGCATGTTCAGTTGACCCAAACGATCTCTAACCCCATCCTCACTGAGCAGTGGGGATGACTCCTTCCACCAGGCTCTTCCTGTCAGGCTCTGGGATTCCTAAGGGCTGCTCTGAGCAGCAAGGGCTGAGGTCAGACAGCTGCCAGGGCTCTGCACCTGTCAGCAGGGGTTGGTGAGCAACAGGAACCATCTGCGGCCAGCTTGGACACACATCCCCTTGCCAGTGTGGGGACACCTCTAGGGCAGGAGCATGCTGGGGCCACTGCCAGCCTAGGAAGCAGCAATGAGCTCTGCACAGGGGCTCTCAAACACCTCCTTGGTCCTCGGACAACCCCAGCTCCACCTCTCATCTTCCTCTTTGGAAGAGGCTTTGTCAGGAGGGTCTGTGCCTTTCCTCCCCAAGCCCTGCTCCTGAGGCATTCTGCAAGCCAACAGAAGAAGCACACCAGCCAGGGCAGGCACTGGACAGGCTTTGCTTTGAGCTGACCAACCCCAACCAATCTCCCACATCTCACAGTCCCTGCCTATGCTCAGGCTGCTGCCCCTGGCCTCACCTGCCCGGAAAAGGAGAAGGAGAAGCCAAGACACAGACAGGAGTCTTTGGGTGCTTCCCAAGGGACCTCAGGATGCTTTCCAAAGGGTCTCCCAAGTGCTGCCTGCAGCTACAGGCAACCAAGAGTGAGGGCAGAGCTCCTCTGGCAGGGTTACCTGGGACACAGCCAACAATTGTTACCTAGAGCACCAACACAGCCAATCAGGGCTAGCCTAGAGCATCCACGCAGCCAATCAGGGTTAACCTAGCACACTGCCACAGCCAATCAGGGTTAACCTAGCACACCAACACAGCCAATCAAAGTTAACCTGTCATGGCCAAGCTGTCACACCAGGGTTACACAGTAGGGCAAGGTAGCAGAAGGGCAGCAGGGCTCTGGCTCCCCAAGGCACAAATCCTCTACCCCAGCAGCTCCAGGGTCTCACTGCTCAGCTCTCAGGGCTGCCCCAGGGCTGCTCTTTGTGCTGATGCATTCTCCTGCCACACATCCAGCAGCAGTGCCAAGCTCAGGCCACTCTCCTACTGTTTGGCTCTAAGGATTGTGGACTGCAGATATCTTTGCTTTAGAGGAGAAGGCCATGAAAGCCCTCCCAGCTCTTTCCACTCTAATGTCCCTGTGTGCCACCAAGAGCACTGCCTCTGCCACCTCAGATGCTGGGACATGGAAGGCCTAGAAGAACACTGCAGCTCCTCAGTGTCACTGCGGGGTCAGAGCACAACACTCAGCCTTCAAATGAGTCACACTGCTGGGAGGACAGACACAGTTATCCCCAAACAAGGATTCAACAAATGGTTCAGTTGCTGGTTGGAGGGAGACAAATCTGCTTGGGCAATGCCAATGCTTCAATCCGCTCAGGAGCCAGAGCAGCAGCAGCAGCTTCTCCCTGTGCTGCAAGGTAAGAGCTCCTTGGCACTTCATGGGACACCATGCCCAGATCCCTGTCAGACAGCTCCAGCTGCCAGGCAGCTCCAGCCCCGTGTGTGGGGAGCTCAGGGGGCCTGCAATGGAAGCCATGAGGAGAGAGCAGTGAGAGAGGCTGCCGAAGGCTGCCCTAGGCAGGGGCAGAGTTTGGCAGTGCCTGAGAGGCCCTTCCTGCTCTCTGCTCTCACCTGTTCTTCTGTTGTACTCTTCAGGGGCACTCTTGGCTCTCCAGTTACAGTCCCTTACAGTGTCCCAGCCATGGCCTCCTCCTACATCAGGATGACTTCCCACATCCTGCAGGCTTGCGACCTCTGGGAGCAGGCTGATGCTCTGGCCAGGAAGATCAAGGGTAAGCTTTTGCCCTCTGCTGCCTGCTGTGGTTCTCTGCATGCACTTGCAAGCAGCATCCCTGGAGAGCAGAGCACTGCAGAGCCTCTGATGCTCCAGTGCTGAGGGTTGCAGCTCAGAGGTTATCTTGGCATCCTCCTGTGTGGGAGAGCTCAGGGGTGAGGGCTCAAGAGCAGGAGCCCAGGCAGCTGGCTCCATGCTAACACCAGAAACCCCCTCAAAAGCTTTTTTCTCTCCCTCCCCTTTCTGCAGAGGATTCTGCTGAGCTCAGCACAGCCAGCGGCCCCCTGGCTCTCACCAGCAGCCTGATGGAGCTGCTGCACTACACCATGCAGGGCTTGCAGTGGCTGAGGAGGAAGACCAACACTCCTTAACTGCTGCCCCAGCTGCTGCCTGGAACACCTGAAGGTAAGCAGCAGTCTGAGTGGTGGAGCTGCTGGGTTCAAAGCAGCTGTAAGGGAAGAGAACAGGGAAGGGATCTGCTCAGACTGGAGACCCCTTCTGGGCTGAGCTCTTAGGGGAGCTCTTTGCTGCCCTGAAAGAGAAGAGCTGGAGGAAAGCCTCAGCCTTGGTGGCACCTGCTTTGAAGTGGCAAAGTGCCAGGAGCTGTCCAATGGCTCAATGCACTGATGGTCTGGGAACATTTTTGTTGGCAGTCACCTGCAGCACCACCACCACATCTGCAGGAACACCACCAGTCACCTGCAGCACCACCACC
>WBNM01008979.1:0-26364 GCA_013399055.1 Ramphastos sulfuratus | reverse complement strand
AGAGCAAGGGCAGAGCTCTGCACCTGGGCAAGAGCAATCCTCACTACCAGTACAGACTGGGGGATGAGGGGATAGAAAGCAGCCCTGTGGAAAAGGACTTGGGGGTGCTGATGGATGAGAAGCTGCACATGAGCAGGCAATGTGAGGTTGCAGCCCAGAAGGCCAATGACACCCTGGGCTGCATCAAAAGAAGTTTGGCCAGAGATGGAGAGAGGGGATTCTATCACTTTGCTTTGCTGAGATCTCACCTGCAGTGCTGTGTCCAGCTCTGGAGCCCTCAACATGGGAAGGACATGGACCTGATGGAGCAGGTTCAGAGGAGGGTCATGAAAATGATCAGGGATCTGGAGCACTTCTGCTATAAGGACAAGCTGAGGGAGCTGGGGTCGTTCAGCCTGAAGAAGAGAAGAGCAGCCTTCCAGTACCTGAAGGGAACCGACAAGAAGGATGGAGGGAGACAGTTTACAAAGGCCTGCAGTGACAGGATGAGGGCAGTGATTCGAAATGAGAGAAGAGGAGGTTTAGATTGAATGTGAGGAACAAGTTCTTTAGCATGAGGTTGGTGGAACACTGTAACAGGTTTCACTACCAGTTGAGGCCTCATCCCTGGAGATATTCAAGGAAGGCAACCTGATCTAGTTGAAGATGTCCCTACTGACTGCAGAGGGGGTTGGACTAGATGAGCTTTGGAGGTCCCTTCCAACCCAAACCATTCTATGATTCTATGTTTATAGGCACAGGTTTGTTTGCAGGGCTATAGAATTATTCACTGGTTTTAGAAATACGTATCCCTGTAGATTGTTGCATTAAAATGTTCTTCAATTATTTAGGGAGTTGGGTTTTTTTTACAATATATCTGTACACACACATTAATAAGTGTTGCAATCACTCTCTTCATGGATTATTTTCCTGCTCTCAGGTGTTGGAGAGCAGGTGACCAATGCCCAGCAAGAATAGTGGAGGATGGAGGGCTTACCTTAAAGCAAGCAGTTCAGTTACAGTCTGTAGAACAGCATGACTTCATATCTTCTTTTCACTGCAAAGGTTCAAATATTTATTCCAAGAGAAATCAGGACTGGATGGCTTCAGAGTCTGAGGTAATTTAGCCACAGAAAATAGCTCAGTGAGCTTTAAATCAAGGCTTTAGAAGACGAGCAGTCATATTTTTGGTGCAGCACTCTCTGTAAGTTAACCCAGCTGGAATTTTCCCCAGACAACCTATCCAACCCTGGATGTTTCCTTAAAAAGGATATGGCTTTGAAACAGGACAGCTCTAGTGATGAGCACCTTTTTGTAGGTGAGAAAAGGACAATGCAAGCTGAGAGCCAAAGGACACAAAGCACGTCAGTGACAGAGTGAGCCCCAGAGCTAAGGTTTTCTTTGCCTCAGTCCAATGCTCTAACAAACCCATATCTATGTGTGAAAATGTGCCATCACTTGTCATGTCGAGCACCTCTCAGCTGGGCATTCTTGGATGCAACATTCAACTAATGGACCTCTAGCTAGGGGGTTGGAGGCTAATAGAGATTTGTGTTTTCCGAGTGGATTTGTTTCAGAGCATCTCGCCTATGGAGAGAGACTGAGTAACCTGGGGCTGTTTTAGTCTGGAGAAGGCTGAGAGGACATCTGATCAATGTGTACAAATATCTGAGGGGTGGGTGTCAAGTGGATGGGGTCAATCTCTTCAGTGATCTGCAGCAGTAAGACAAGGAGCAATGGATACAAACTGGAACACAGAAGGTTTCACCTCAAGATGAGGAGAAACTTCTTTACAGTGAGGGTGACAGAGCACTGGAACAGGCTGCCCAGAGAGGTTGTGGAGTCTCCTTCTCTGGAGACTTTCAAAACCTGTCTGGATGCATTCCTGTGTGAACTGCCCTAGGGGATCCTGCTTGGCAGGGAGGTTTGGACTCAATGATCTCTGGAGGTCCCTTCCAACCTCTAAAGTACTGTGAGTCTGTGAAAAGCCTATCCTCGATCCTCCCCACCCCAGATGCCCAATTCTCCTTCTGGAGATCCTCAACTTGCATGTACCTTTCAGGCATGAAGAATGGTGAAATACTATACAACTACAGAAACCTTTCCCATCCATGAATGAAACCAGAGGGAAAGTCAAGAAATTAGTCATTAGGAGCAAGGTCTTGCTTTCAGGAAGCAGTTTTACTCTAATCTGACAGAGGACACCTGCTCACACTTAGGTCAGCATCACTCGCTAGTAATTCACCTGGAAGGAAGAGAGCAGAATAAGTTCTGGGCCCATGGAAACAGGCTCAGGCCCACAGACAGGCTGCCTAGAGATGTTGTACAAGCTGCCCAGAGAGGCTGTGGAGTCTCCTTCTCTGGAGACTTTCATAACCTGCCTAGATGAGTCAAGAACTGGCTATCTGACTGGGCCCAGA
Source organism: Ramphastos sulfuratus (assembly GCA_013399055.1). Taxonomy (NCBI): domain Eukaryota; kingdom Metazoa; phylum Chordata; class Aves; order Piciformes; family Ramphastidae; genus Ramphastos; species Ramphastos sulfuratus. Next base: position 23,965 of record WBNM01008979.1, on the reverse strand, counting down.
GTGGTGGTGAATGGTGCCACATCCAGTTGGCAGCTGTCACTAATTGTGTGCCCCAGGGATCAGTGCTGGGCCTGATTCTGTTCAATATCTTTATTGATGATCTAGAGCAGGGGATTGAGTCCATCATCAGTAAGTTTGCAGAGGATACCAAGTTAGGAGCAGGTGTCAACCTCTTGGAGGGCAGGAAAGCCCTGCAGAGGGACCTTGACAGGCTGGATGGGTGGGCAGAGGCCAATGGGATGAGATTNTGGAATGGGCTGCCCAGGGAGGTGGTGGAGTCACCATCCCTGGAGATGTTCAAGAAAAGACTGAGTGGGGCACTCAGTGCCATGGTCTAGTTGATTGGCTAGGGCTGGGTGATAGGTCGGACTGGATGAGCTTGGAGGTCTCTTCCAACCTGATTGATTCTATGATACTATGATGCGTTCCTGTGCAAACTACCCTAAGGGATCCTGCCTTGGCAGGGAGGTTGGACTGGATGATCTCTGGAGGTCCTTTCCAACATCTAAGGTTCTGTAATTCTGTGGTTTTTTAAAGGACAAAGGCAAGAATGTATCCTGAGACTCGGCTCCTATTTCACAACATCCAGCTGGAAAGAAAGTGAAGCCTCTAAGTCTACCACACTTGGAACTTCAGAGAAAACAAAGAGAGCGTGAGAGTCCCAAGTATAGGTTTGTAATTTAATTTATATTTATTTTGGTCCAAGGTTGAGGTCAGTGCACAATGAGAAGGTTATCGGATGACTCATATTAGCCCGAGTGCTGTGCTGGAATAAAGTTAGTACTATGCCTACTGGGAAGATGTGAGATTGTCAGATGGCCAGGGTGCAGCCTTATATAATTCATTTCTATTCCTGAAGTAATTTTCTTGACCAAGTCAGAGAAGGGAAAGAACATTCTTTTATAGTGTGGAAGGGCAAATCTAGGCTTTACACATAATGTGCTTAGCTGAATTGACAGGAAAGCTCATTGAGTGCAGCATTAATGTAAATTACTTGCAGTGTTTAACTACAAGGATAAGACATATACAGTAATATCCACTTCCATTTCTTCCCTACCTGACAAAACACAGGTGTACATTTCTAAGCAACAGTTCCTTGCTGTTTTGCCTAGTTATTAATATAGGCAGAAGGAATAGGATTAAAACTTAAAGAATCTGGTTTGGGATTTTTTTTTTGTTGGTTTTTTTGTTTGTTTTGTTTTTTTGGTTTGGTTGGTTGGGTTTTTTTTTTTGGTTTTTTTTTTTTTTTTTTTTTTTAAGTCCAAGGCAAAAAAAAAAAAAAAATCTATGTTTTTACCCTAGAAACAGAATAGGGCTCCTGGGTGTCATGGGAGGGACACAGAAAATAAGAGTATCACCCAGACAGGTTATAAAGGAGATGTGAAATAGATGCTGTGCTCATATATTTGAGCACAGGCCTATGGGAAACCCAGTCAAAATGACTTAGCCACAATTATTCATTATTTAGATGAAACATAAAAAATTCATAAAACTTAAACAGTTCTTCCAGGGAAACTTTCAAAGATAGATTAGAGTTCGTCAGGAAGAAATACTTGTGAAACATTTTTTTTCCTGGTGGAACAGAAAGTCCACCAGGAAGTCTTACACTATAGACAGGGTCATAGGTTTAGGGAGGCTCTCCTTCCCCTCTACTCTGCCCTTGTGAGATCACATCTGGAATATTGTGTCCGGTTTTGGGCTTCCCAATTCAAGAGAGAGACAGGGATCTGCTGGAGAGAGTCCAACAGAGAGTTACAAGGATGATTGCAGGATTGGAACATCTCTGCTATGAAGAAAGACTGGAAGACTTGTGGCTGTTTAATCTTGAGAAAGCTGAGAGAAGACCTGATCAGTGTCTATCAATATCTGAGGGGTGGGTGTCAAGATCAAGGTGCCAAGCTCCTTATAGTGGTGCCCAGTGATAGGACAAGGAGCAGTGAGTACAAGCTGGAACACAGGAGGTGCCATCTCAACATGAAGAGACACTTCTTTATGGTGAAGGTGAGGGAGCACTGGAGCAGGCTGCACAGAGAGCCTGTGGAATTTCCTTCTCTGGAGACTTTCAAAACCCACCTGAATGTGTTCCTGTGTGACCTATCCTGGGTGATCCTGCTCTGGCAGAGGGGTTGGACTCACAGGATCAGAGGATCACAGGATGTTAGGGTGTCATGGTTTGGGAGTTTTCCCCCCCACACACACTAGATTAACCAGACTAACTCATCTGGCTGGAAGTTAAGGAATGAAGCTATATTTACTGTGTGCACAAATATACAAGTATATATGTATACAATACATACAGATATTTGCTATTCTATACAAGTTAAAAATAATACAGAAATTCAAAATCCCTCCCAAACAGCCAGACTGCCCAAGTGGGCTCCCAACCAACCTCCCCATATTTCCTCCCCCTCAGAAATAACCAGATAAACCTCCATATAGCCCACATGATAAATCTGCAGAGATCTGAGGTGAGATGTCAAAAGCCAACAAGAAGGTCAGAGGAAATGGTTAGATCAGGTGACACTGGTTTCATCCAAAGGAGTTAAGGCAAGATGCAACCACACACACACAGACTGACAAAGAAGTGAGGAGTGAGTGAGAAGTGAGAGCCTTACCTTATATTTTCACTATTTATGTCTCTCAGAAGAACAAATGAGTGATATAGGCATCACTGTTCTTCTCACAGCCAAGGACCAAATTTCTCTCATTAAAATACTCCAATTAGCCTCAAACCAGCATATAGAGGTGGGAAGGGACCTCCGTAGATCATCGAGTCCAACCTGTCTGCCAGAGCAGGACCATAGAATCTACCTCAGGTCATACAGGAACATATCCAGACAGGGCTTGAAAGTCTCCAGAGAAGAATCCACAACCTCTCTGGGCAGCCTGTTCCAGTGCTCACTGACCCTTAGAGTAAAGAAGTTCTTCCTCATCTTGAGCTGGAACTTCCTGTGCTGTAGTTTACATCCATTGCCCCTTGTCCTACCACAGAGCACAAGTGAGAAGAGTTTGTCCCCTCCCTCTTGAGCCCCACCCCTCAGATATTTATAAACATCAATTGATTAGATCCCCTCTAAGTCTTCTCTTCAGCAGACCAAACAGCCCCGGGTCCCTTAGCCTCTCCTCACAGGGCAGTGCTCCAGCCCCTTCATCACCTTCATAGCCCTCCATTGGACTCTCTCCAGTAGATCCCTGTCCCTCCTGAACTGAGGAACCGAGAGCTGGATGCAATATTCCAGGTGAGATCTCAGCAGGGCAGAGTAGAGGGAGAGGAGAACCTCCCTCCATCTGCTGGTCACACTCCTCTTAATGCACCCCAGAGCTCAATGATACCTGAAGGTCCCTTCCAAACCCTAGCATTCTGTGATTCTGTGACCCTACTGCTCAGTGTATTGTTGCTAACAAGTGTTATCCCAGACTCACAGTAACAAGAAATGGCAGTCCACAAGCCAGGTTTATTTTATGCAATCAATCTGAATATCCCCAGGTGGGGCTACTTTGCAGAAATGGAAATGGGACAGGTCTGACATATCTGTAGGGAGCTACTCTCCCCTAAGTTCCATGAATAGATACATGGAAAGCTTTCAGGTATTTCAAGACACTTCTCACTTTAATGCCATGCCCAAGTTTGCCACATAATTGGTCTTTTTGTGTAATATGTCACTTTAAAGGTTTGCAGAGTGAAGGTAAGTAACTGCAGTAGCAGAGAGTGGTGTTGCACCCACTCGTGAGATTGACTCTGCTTGTGGGAAGTGCACCAAAATACTTAGTGTATGGAGCACATCTTGCATTATTTTCCATATTTTCCAGAAGCTTCACAACTCCTCACCTGGGTCCCAACAGAAGGCTTCTGAGACCTCTATTATACTGGATACTGTCCAGATAGTTTGATTTTCCCTATTTGCACCTTCTGAACAGTCCATTGCAAATGGTATACCAAAGCGCTTCACGGATCCCTGATGGACAAGATGTGGAAGGAAATGAGAGCATAACTAGTAGTCAGTAAAGGAAATGATGGTTTTCCTCTAAGTGCTCATTTGGAATATAGTTTCCGGATTTGAAAGTTTCAGTGCAAGAAAGGTCTTTACAAACTGGAATGAGTTCAGTGAAGGGGATGCAAGATTGTCCAGGGGCTAGAGTATTTGTCCTGGGAGGAGAGACTGAAGGAATGTAGCTTGATTATGCTGAAGAAGATCAACTTTTAGATACTTTAAAGCCACCTTCCATTTCCTGGCAGACTGGCACTGGAAATAAGAAGCCAGAGTCTTAGGTATGCAGCTACAGAATAGGTAATGGTCATAAACTGAACAAAGAGATGTTCTTACTAGATATAAGGGTAGCTAAAAATTACACAACTATACAACAAAGCACAGGAACAGGTTGCCCAGAGGTATTCTGTAGCACATCCTCGAAGATTTCCAAGGTCCAGCTCTGTTCTACACAACCTGATCTGCCTTTAGAGCTGATCCTGCTTTGAGCAGCGGGTTCCTCTGCTAACATCCAGAAATCCCTCCCAAGCCAAACAGTTTTGTGGTTCTAAGCTATGGCCCATGGAATGATGGCTGCTTACAGGCCTGAGTTCTGTGTGTTTTGTGCAAACATATGAAAAATAATAAAGGCCATTCTATGCCTTAATGGCTTCTGAGACGTCTCAAAACCATCACCTGGAAACACAGAGGACACAATAGGAGATCAAGACCACAAGAGTTTTTTCTTAAAACAGTGCATCCATAGTGGAATATTCATATTTTCAGGCAAAACAGTTGAGTGTTAGGGCTTTCAAAAGACAGGAAAATGTCTGAGCCACTTTCTGAACAGTAATTAACACCCTCATCCCAGCCTGCATGTCCTGATCTCCTTTGAGGGCTGATTATCCTAAGGATCAGCAGAACAAAACCCTTTTAATCTTTCCTAGAAGTACAAGGGCCAAGTATAGATCTGGCTTAAACTATTAATGTGTAATACACTAAATCACCTTAAAAGCAACAGACGACCTAGTCTTTATTTCTGCAGTAATAAGCATATTCTTTTCTTCACTCATGGGTTCCTGCAAAGCTTTTTCATGCTACCTGTTGTTGGATGATGAGTTAACACAGATCATTTTCAAGGGCTCCTGTGCCACAGAAATTCCATGTTTGGAGGTCTTCACGATTCAAAGCAAAGCCATCACTAACGTGACCTAGTCTTGGCTGGCAGTTTGTCACTGCAGGAGGAAAGGCTATGGATTTCCAGAGGCACCCTCCAGCCAACACTTCACAGAACCACAGAACTTTAGAGATTGGAAGGGACCTCCAGAGATCATTGAGTCCAACCACCCTGCCAAAGCAGGATCCTCTAGAGTAGTTCACACAGGAATACATCCAGGCAGGTTTTGAAAGCCTTCAGAGGAGACTTCTGTGGTTTTTCAAAAAGCCCTCAACATAACTCTGGTAACACACTGGTCATACAGAAGTGCACATAGAAGTAGTAAGGATGGACAACTTCCCATCCTAATCATAAAAATCTTTTTCTCCGGCACTGTGTTTTCCTGAAGTAAAAAGGGAATCAAATCTGTATGCATAAGAGTAAATTCTGGGGTCATAGAATCATAAAATCATGGAATGGTTTGAGCTGGAAAGGACCTCCAAATTTCATCTAATCTAACCCCACTGCAGACAGCAGGGACATCCTCAACTAGATCAGGGTGCTCAGAACCCTGTCGAGCCTCACCTTGAATATCTCCAGCGATGGAGCCTCAACTACCTCCCTGGGCAACCTGTTACAACATTCCTCCACCCTCATGCTAAAGAACCTGTTCCTAACATCCAATCTAAATCTGCTCTTCTCAGTTTAAAACCACTGCCTCTCGTCCTATCACTGCAGGCCTTTGCAAACAGTCTCTCTGTAGCCTTCTTGTAGCCCCTCTCGGGTAGTGGAAGACCGCTATTAGGCCTCCCCAGAGCCTTCTCTTCTCCAGGCTGAACACCCCAGCTCCCTCAGCCTGTCTTTGCAGTAGAGGTGTTCCAGCCCCCTGGTCATTTCCCTGACCCTCCTCTGGCCCTGTTCCATCAGGTCCATGTCCTTCCTGTGCTTAGGGCTCCAGAGCTGGATGCAGCACTGCAGGTGAGGTCTCAGCAGCGCAGAGCAAAGTGACAGAATCCCCTCTCTCCGTCTCTGGCCACACTTCTTCTGATGCAGCCCAGGATGCCACTGGCCTTCTGGGCTGCAAACTTACACTATTTGCTCCTGAGTCAAGTGACTGATAATTCATCGCGCAGTCTGTGTTAAAGGATCAGATGGAAAAATCACTGCACATGTAAGCTTTGTAAAAAAAGTCTTTTTTTTTTTTTTTTTTTTTTTTTTTTTTTTTTTTTTTTTTTTTTTTTTTTTTTGCTAAGTTTCCATACCTTTAATGATTAAAAAACTAAACCACATAGGAAAAAAGAAAAGAAGTAAAAAAAATAAAAAAGTGTTATTTGAAATGTCTCCTGGGTACATCTGTGTAAAACAGATTAGGCTTCTTTTGCATTCATTTCAGATCAAAGCTCTTCACTTTTTAAGCAGGGAACCAAAGGGATCAAGTAGGGTAAATATTCTCTTCTCTCCAATTTCGTGTGCAAACAATTGAGCCTCTAGGCTGGGAAGAGATGTTTTGGTAGTTCCACTGCCTTTATATCCTGTTCTCCACGTGGACAACTTTGCTCCTTCTCAGGATTCTTTTAGTGTGATGATTATATCTAGCTAGAGATGGCCTTGCTGACATCATCACAGTCCTCCAGATTACTACCTGGGACAGACAGAACAGGAGAGAGGGGAAAAGGTTTGTACCACTGAGGCAGGTCTCATGTGATGCATTGTACTGGTCGCTGCTAGTAGGGGCATGAAGTCCCATTCTTGTATTTAGGAGATATCTACATCTCCTCTTCCTCCATGAAGTCACATGAATAATGCTTCATTAATTAAAAAATCGTTCCTGATTCTAATTTTCTATCTATAGTTCAATATCTTTGTCAGAATCATGGACAGTGGCATTGAGTGCACCCCTAGCAAGTTTGCCAATGACACCAAGCTGTGTGGTGCTGCTGACACACTGGAGGAAAGGAATCCATCCAGAGGGACCTTGACAGGCTGGAGAGGTGGGCCCAAGCCAACCTCATGAGGTTCAGCAAGACCAAGTGCAAGGTCCTGCATCTGAGTCGAGGCAATCCCAAGCACCAATATAGGCTGGGCAGTGACTGGCTTGAGAGTAGCCCTGAGGAGAGGGACCTGGGGGTGCTGGTGAACAAGAAGCTCAATATGAGCTGTCGGTGTGCTCTTGCAGCCCAGAGAGCCAAACAGATCCTGGGCTGCATCCAGAGAAGTGTGGCCAACAGGTTGAGGGAAGCAATCCTCCCCCTCTACTCCATGCTGGTGAGAGACCCCACCTGGACTACTGCATCCTGTTCTGGAGCCACTATTACAAGAGGGATATGGATGTGCTGGAAGGTGTCCAGAGAAGGGCCACGAGGATGATCGGAGGGCTGGAGCTGCTTTACTATGAGGAGAGACTTAGGGAGTTTGGGCTGTTTAGTCTGGAGAGGAGAAGTCTCTGAGGTGACCTTATTGTCACCTTTCAGTATCTTAAGGGGGCCTACAAGAAAGCTGGGAAGGATTTTTTTTAGGATGTCAGTAAGTGATAGGACTAGGGGGAATGGAACAAAGCTAGAAATGGGTAGATTCAGACTGGATGTTAGGAAGAAGTTTGTCACCATGAGAGTGGTGAGACCCTGGAACAGGTTGCCCAAGGAAGTGGTTGAAGCCTCATCCCTGGAGGTGTTTAAGGTCAGGCTGGATGAGGCTCAGGACAGCCTGATCTTGTGTGAGGAGTCCCTGCTCATGGCAGGGGAGTTTGAACTAGATGATCCTTGTGGTCTCTTCCAACCCTGACTGATTCTATGATTCTATCTTTTCTTCTAGTTTCTGTTCCATGTGTACCATAAGTCCATCCTGTAGAAGGCAGCCTACTTGGCACATAGGACTTCAACATGGTTGGTCAAATCAAGTAATCTTAGAGAGGTTAGGAAATGCACAGCCATGTTATGGCCAGCTCCAAGGGGAATATATTGTGCTGTGTGGCAGTGTCCTAACAACCATTTCGTTGTGCCCTAGAAGACAGACAGACAGACTACCAGAGCACTGCTGAGACCTTGCAATTCCACATCTGATGATATTCTGAGCTGTTTCTGTAAGACACCATCCTCCTCCAAGTTCCTAGTAACTTCCTAAGTATTCAGATATCCTGGAAAGATCTGGATTGCAAAGGACTTCTTGAAGTCTCTACTCCAAACCACTGCTGACAGCAGGATCAATTTCAAAGCTAAAGTAGGTTGTTCAGGGCTGTGCTCATTTGAACTTTGAGTATTTCCCAGCATGGATATCCCACCTCTGGGAACCTGTTCCACTGCTGCACTGCTCTTGGTATTGGGGAATAGGTGAAGGGTGAGGATTTCCCTTATTGCAGCTTGTGTCCATTGCTTCTTGTCCTTTCACTGTGCCCATCTGCAGAACATGGCTGTCTTCTCTGCAACTCCTCTGCCTTTTCAATTCATGGAGGAGAATCACAGATCCTTAGAGGTTGGAAGGGACCTCCAGACATCATCAAGTCCAACCTCCTTGACAAGCAGAATCCCTTAGTGTAGTTTGCACAGGAACGCATCCAGGCAGATATTGAAAGCNCTGCACTTGTCCTTATTGAACTTCATGAGGTTTGCCTTTGTCCAGCTCTCAGCCTGTTTAGGTCTCGTTGGATGACAGCACAGCCTGACAGGTGTCAGCCACAACCCCAGGTTGGTATTATAAGCGAACTTGCTGAGGGTGCACTCAATGCCCTCATCCAGGTCATTGATAAAGATGTTGAACAAAACTGGACCCCAGTACTGATCCCTGGGGAACACCACTGCAATTAGGTCTCCAACAAAGCTTCTCTGCTTCAAGATGAAGAAGCCCAGCATCCTCAGCTTCTTCCAGTATATCATGTGCTCCAGCCTCCCATCCTTTTAGCTGTTCTCCATTGGACTCCCTCCAGTTACTTGATACCTCTCTTGAAGAGCGAGGCCCAAATCTTGGCCCATCACTCCAGAGCTGACTGAGCACTGAGCAGAGAATGATGATTTCCTCTGCGATTCTGGCTATGATTTTGATATTTCAATGTTCAGCTGACTCTCCTTGTTGACTCACATTCCACTTGTCCATCAGGAATCTCAGGCTTTTCCTCACAGAGCTGCTCACTAACCAGTCAGCACCTAGCCTGCACAGTCACGTGAGGTTGTTCTATTCTAGAACTTCACATTTGTCTTTGGTGAACTTAATGAGGTTGTGGTCAACCCAATCTATCAGCTCACGAAAGTTTAAATTATGTTCACAGTTCAGTGAGTTCCCAGGCTTAATACAGGAAGAACTAGATGAATTGCCAGACCACTGTCATTAAAAATGTTGGGATGGATGTGTATGAAAATAAAGCGAGTGTAGGCTTCCAATCCACATTCGAACATTGCCCAAAGATCCCAGACAATTTACAGGCTATATTATGCTTCACTGTTGCCCAAAAACACTGACAGAGATTGTCCAGTTCAGATTTCAATAATATGCAGATGGGATTTGCATACTCCTCATTTGAAATTTACCTGGTGGTGGGAAGTGCACCACAAGGTCAGTACCCAAAAGCTAGTTTCCTGGGGCTGCTGTGCCCTGTAGCACATCACCATCACCATCACCATCATACCTGAAAGCTGATCTAAACTCGAATGCTGACCTCTTCTTTGCATCCTTAGCTGCTGTCTGTTGGCTGTGCTCTAGACCTCCAGGCTCTCTTTCCCTCACAGCTGAAGGGATGCTTGATGCCTCCTAACTAGGGGCAGCAGTTGCAACAAAGCTTCAGCCAGCCATGGGTCAAGGATAGCTGTCAAAACTTGTTAGAAACTTCTAGAACTTCTGGGAAAAAAACCCAAAACCCAACACAACAGATTTTCATTATGTTCCTGCACAATATTTTGATATAATGAAATTTGTATTTTCTTCTGGAAAACTGTTCTGCTAACACAAGCAATCAACAGAAGATATTGTGGATCATTAAGAAAATTTACAACCTGAGCACTGCCTTTTGAGGGGTTTTGGAGGTTTCACATGGGTGATAGTATCAAATCTAAATCTGTCAAGAACACAAGGGGAAAAGACTAATCTCTTGTGTAACCCAAGAACTTAGGCAGTGCAAAACTGCCATAGAGGCATAGCAGCAAGGCCTCTGCTTTCTGAATGTTTCCTTAGGTCTTGCAAGTATTTTAGGATGACCCCCAAAAACATATATCCCTTTTGGTAACTGGTGGACTCCACCAGTTAGCTGACAAGAGTCCCCATTCTGACAATGCATAGATTCATAGAATGGTTTGGGTTGGGAGGGACCTCAAAGATCATCTAGTTCCAACCCCCTGCCATGGGCAAGGACACCTCCCACTAGACCAGATTACTCAAAGCCTCATCCAACCTGGCACTGAACACCTTCAGGGAACTTCTGAAGAACCTTTCCATAGGGAGAAGAGGTATTGGGAAGGTAGTTAAAATACTTTGGAAAGACCCAACAGACCCAAGGGGGTCACTGCCACTGGAGCACTGTGTGATGGGCAGTTTCTGTCCCCAGGAGCCACATAGGTTGGCTGCCTGTGAGCAACAGGAAAGCCCCCAGGAACCTCTGGTCTAATCACAGAATTATTGAGGCTGGAATAGACCTCCGAGATCATCAAGTCCAGCCTATGACCCAACACCACCCCATCTACCAGACCATATCAGTAAGTGCCATATCCAATCTTTCCTTAAATACCTCCAGGGATGGCAACTCCATCACCTTCCTGCTCAACGGCAGCTACTGAATTGCTGCTGCCACTGAGCCATTCCTCTGGGAAATGGGACAGGACACAGCAGAGAGTGACTGGAATTGCTGGGAGAGGGTGTGAAGGAAAAACCAAGGATGAGCCAAACCATGGGCAGCATCTGGAGGTCTCCTTTTATAAACACAGCCACCAAGGTCATGCAGCATGAGAGCTATGCCTCTGAGGTTCACTGCTCATGTGAGGTTTGGAGGCACTTGTTAGTGCTAAGGAATGGGATTCCTTTCTTTTTCCATAGAATCTTTCACCACCGAGAGTTGGCTTGGGGCTGATTATTCATCTGTGCTACACCAATTTGAGAGCACACAGCTTTTTGACATCTCCCTTGAGTCACAGTGGTAGCTGACCCAGCATCAAGTGGGTGGTGAGGGTATGGTAGGCGGTTGTGTTCATAACAGAAGAAAAAAAGGAGAGGTCTTTGAAGGATATACTGAGTGAAGTCTCTAGGGAGCAGATTTCTTCACTGTTGTTTGTCACAATTCAGAATTCTTCAGTTGGAAATGTGGCTGTTTTTTGTGGAATTGAAATTACACATTTCAGTGATGCAGTTTGAATCCTGAGCCTTATCGAGCTATGAAGTTCCTTCACATGCTCAAACATAGCACAGATCTTCTCTACCATGAAGAACTGATCCAAAACTTTCTAAGGGTCCTGATTTGGAGAGTTGCCAGTAAGTACTGAGGGAACCCTCTGCCTTTTTCCCTTGAAATAGGCCACAAAGTTTACCCTAGATCTACACAAAGTAGAATCCAGAGAGTTCCAAGCATTGGGGCTGGGTGGAAGCAAGGCAAATTTCTGCTTATGTTTTTGCAGAAGTTTTGGATGCTGTATTTTCAAAGCCAACATTTCTTTTTGTTGGAAGTGTTGGTTCCTTGGAAAACACTAAGGCAGCTTTCTTCTCACTGTTTCTTCTGCAGAGAAAGGTCAACCTTCCACCCTTCAAGAAACTCTAGCTCAACTGGCACAGAACTGCCTGTCTGGAATGCTGCAGGCTCAAGTGTTTACATGGGTAAAAACTAATTTGGCAAAAATCAATAAATCCTTCTTAGGTTTCCCAGCCCCACTGACAATCAATTGTGGTGTCCTTGCCTGTAGAACTCAGGATGCACTTCATTCAAACTAGCAGAAACCAACTCTCACTATACTTCAGAATTGGCTTGGGTAGGTGCTCATTTGTATATTCCCAAACATTCCTGACCCTATAGCCTTATTTTCAAAGCCGATGCTCACCCAATATTCCCACTTCAGATAAAACCAAATTTTTCCTGCCTCTTTTCTTCTTTAAGCACTTAAATACCTGGACACAGTATGCCAGATGTGTCCTCACCAGGGCAGATTAGAGAGGGAGGAGAACCTCTCTGGACCTACTAACCACAGCCCTTCTAATACACCCCATAATGGCATTGACCTTCTTGGCCACAAGAGCACATTGCTGGCTCATGGTCAGCCATGCTGGCTTTAGGCCTGCAGGCTGTGTGGACTCTCTGCGTGTGAGGCATTATCATAAACACTTCTATTGGCAGCTACTGTAAAGCAGAGCTGGGAAACCCTTGCACAGGATTTTCTTCGTTATCAGACAAAATTGTTGAATCTTTCCTGAGTTGCTGAATCTTTTCTTCAGATGATGAAATCACCAGAGCTAAACAAAGGTAATGCCAGAATAGCTATATTTTGACTAAAAACAAAGAAGGAAGCCAGGGAAGGCTTTATTCAATCTACAATGTAGATTAACATGTTGTTTTTTTTTTTTTTTTCTCTTGAGGACCAAATATTTACTATGTGTGTAATATTTAGTGTTCTACATAATACAGCACTCTGAATGTGAAAAGCAAGAAATTTTGTACACTGACACCACTATCAGTTGACCAGGAACGTGTAGTACCTGCAGACAGACCCATTCCAGATCAGCATAATTGATATTATATTACTTGTACAAGCCTTTTGAGTGTGAAATATCAAAGGGGCAGCACAGCTATAACAGATTATTTCCAGAAGCAGGTTTCCCATGAACTCAAACAATTATTTCTTTGACCAGAGAACATAGAGGCTACTCTTCATGTCAGCCTAAACAACCTGAAGGACTGAGAAGTGAGAACATTCAAAAATCACAGAACCTTAGAGGTTGGAAGGGACCTCCAGATGTCATCCAGTCCAACCTCCCAGCCAAAGCAGGACCCCCTAGGATAGTTTGCACAGGAATGCATCCAGGCAGATTTTGAAAGCCTCCAGAGAAGGAGACTCCACAACCTCTCTGGGCAGCCTGTTCCAGTGCTCTGTCACCCTCACTGTGGAGAAGTGTCTCCTCATGTTGAGGTGACACCTCCTATGTTCCAGTTTGTATCCATTGCTCCTTGTCTTATTGCTGCGGACCACCAAAAAGAGATTTGGCCCCAACAGAAGAATAGAAAAAGCAATGGGAGTTGTCCAGGAGGAACTGCTTATTGGAGAGAAGCTACCAAGGTTTGTCCATTCTGCAGACCATCACCCACCTTGCTCTTCCATGTGAGCACCCTCACCAAGTCTACAGATAATACAGAACTGGGAGAGGAAGATTTATCAGCTGGTTGCACTGCCATTGGACAGGCTGGAAAGCTGGACAGAGAGGAACTTCACTAGGTTAGACAAAGAGAAATTCAAAGCCCTGCTCCTGGGAAGGATGACTCCATCCACCAAGACACATCAGGTGTGGACTGGCTGAAAAGCAGGTTTCCAGAAAGCACTCTCCTTGGCACAATCATGTGCAATCCTTCCGTTCTCCAAAAAGTTCAGACAAGCCCTGAGATGTATACGACAGGTCTTGCACTCATGTCATGAGATGTTGTGAAATGCCACCTTGGTAGTCAGGTAATGATTGGATTCAATGGTCTTAAAGGTTGAGGTTTTTTTCAAGCCAAAACACTTTGATTGTGAAACACTTCTCCTGTGTATAAAATCTAAGAGTGTTAGGGTCATTCCGCCTGGAGAAGAAAAGGCTCCAGGGAGACCTCACTGTGGCCTTTCAGTACTTAAAGGGGCTCATGGTAAAGATGGGGATCATCTTTTTAGCAAGACCTGTTGTGACAGGATGACAAACAATGATGGTTTTTAAACTGAAAGAGGGGAAATTTAAACTAGGTCTAAGGAAAAATCTTTTTGCACTGAAGATGGTGAAACCTTGACCCAGGTTGGCCAGAGAGGTGGTGGAAGTCTATCCCCAAAACATTTCAGTCCAGACTGGATGGGGCTCTGAGCAACCTGCTCTAGTTTCAGATGTCCCAGCTGACTGCAGGGAGGTGGACTAGGTGATCTTTAAAGGTCCCTTCCAACCCAAACTATTCTGTAATTCTGTGATACTATGATTCTATGATTCTGTGATTCTATTCTGGAGTTTGTTATGGACAGCAGGCTGACCATGAACCAGGAACAGACTTGTGGCAGTGAAAGCCAGCAGCATCTTGTCTACATTACAAAGAATATTGGGCAGCAGTTTGGAGTAGATCATCCTTCCTCTCTCCTCAAAACTGCTACGGGTACAGACATGCCTCCTTGCCTCATCCCACCCCCATGGTGGGCTTCGCACGGTGTGGTGATTGGAAACCCATTTGATACTGCATTACTTGGGATTCCCAGCATCTGAAGTGACTTAACATTGTCCATGCCTTCTTTATAGCATTAGCTCTAATAAATACATTTTTTAATTATCTATTACAGAATTTCAGTGCATTTCATAACAGGACCACAAAAAAATCCAGCACCTCCCATTGTGGAACAAATTGTAAAGATGTATTTTCAGTACTATGTTCTGGGCTCCTTGTACAAGAGAGGAGTAAACTTAGGGGATGGAGTAAGTGGAGCCCAAGGCGACAAAGATGGTTAAGAGACATCCCTGCCTGAAGAATTGAAAACTTGAGCTGGGGTGTCTTATCACTGCTGATCCCCAGGGATCACTACTGGGTACAGTTTTGTTCAACATCTTTATCAATGACCTGGATGAGGGCATTGAGTGCACCCTCAGCAAGTTTGCTTATAATACCAAACTGGGAGGTGTGGCTGACACCTGTCAGGCTGTGCTGCCATCCAACGAGACCTAAACAGGCTGAGAGCTGGACAAAGGCAAACCTTATGAAGTTCAATAAGGACAAGTGCAGGGTCCTGCATCTGGGGAGGAATAACAGCAGACATCAGTAAAGGTTGGGGAGTGCCCTGCTGGAAAGCAGCTCCACAGAGAAAGACCTTGCAGTGCTGGTGGACAGCAAGTTCTGCATGGGACAGCAACGTGCCCTTGTGGCCAAGAGAATCAATGGCATGTGGGTTGCATCAGGAAAAGTGTGTCCATCAGGGCTAGGGAGGTTCTTCTCCCCCTCTACTCTGCCCTAGTGAGGTCACACCTGGAATACTGTGTCCAGTTTTGGGCTTCCCAGTTTGGGAGAGACAGGGACCTGCTGGAGAGAGTCCAGTGGAGAGCCACGAGGATGCTTGGGGGACTTGAGCATCTCTCCTATGGAGAGAGACTGAGAGCCCTGGGGCTGTTTAGTCTGAAGAAGAGAAGGCTGAGAGAGATCTGATCAATGTGTACAAACATCTGAGGGGTGGGTGTCAAGTGGCTGGGGCCAATCTCTTTTCAGTGGTCAGCAGCAATAAGACAAGGAGCAATGGATACAAACTGGAACATGAGGAGAAACTTCTCTACAGTGAGGGTGACAGAGGAACTGACTGGAACAGGCTGCCCAGAGAGGCTGTGGAGTCTCCTTCTCTGGAAACTTTCAAAACCCATCTGGATGCATTCTTGTGCAGACTATGCTACGGGATCCTGCTTTGGCAGGGAGGTTGGACTTGATGATGTCTGGAGGTCCCTTCCACCCTCTAAGGTTCTGTGATTCTGTGATCACTATGCACATATATCTGATGACAGATCATAAAGAAGACAGAACCAGACTCTTCTTAACAGTGGTATGTGACTGGACAATAGGCAAGGGGATCAAACTGAAATACAGTTCTATCTGAAGGTAAGAAAAAATCTAGGAGGGTGAGAAAACACTGGTATAGGTTTCCCAGAGAGTCTGTGGAGTTTCCATCCCTAAGAAATATTTAAAATCCAGCCAGACATAGTCCTGGGTAACCTGCTGCAGTTTAATTTGCCTTGAGAAAGACTTTCAACCTCAACCATTCTGTGATTCTTTGAACTTGCTGTTGGTGACGTAGCAGCACAAAGCAGTGCAGAAAAAGAAAAGAATGGGATCATATCAAGGCCACAGAGGGTTCTGGTGAAATGTAGAACTGACCTCAGCCACACTGTCCAGTGAAATGTCTGCCAGTGAACTCAAGGTGCTCTAGGAATACAAACTGGGAAGGAATTTAAGCGCCAAGAAGTCTCAGTGTTTCCTTTCTGGACAAAGCGCTCTTTAGATCCCCTTTAGTGTATCATGAGACCAGGTTGAATTGAACGGCCAGAGAACGGAGGCCTTTAGAAAGGTGCTGGGCATACTGTCACAGAAGCAGAGTCCACTGCATGGTCCATGCCATGATGAGAGCAACAACAAAGCACTTACAGAGATCAAGAACAACAAAAGAAGCAAGGTGCTTTTCTGTATCAGCAGGCAGCATGAAGCATAGCTTGGGACAGTCTGTCTGGGTAGGCAAACCAGAGACTGAGAGACGAAAGCAGCAGCTGCAGAAACAAACTGGTGAAATAAATAGCTACAAGCAGATATTTAAAGCTCTAAAAGGATTCAAGGATTAAGTGGCAGCACTTTTCATAAAAGTAGGTAAATCTTATCAAAACCCAGTGGCATTGCTGTAGAAAAGGAAATATCTAATACTCTGTTTAACTTCCTGGCAAGGTGAAACATGCCCGGGACTTCTGTGATTGGATTGCATTTTATCTAGGAATTAGTGTTAAAGTTTTACCTGAAAGAATTTTATTAAGTCTTGCTAAATATCCTGTGTTTGTTCAGCTGCCTGAACTGAAGGGTTTAGCTGCAGCAGAAATAATGGTGGGAGTTGTAAAAGCAGCTGCCCAAAAGTCCAATAAACGCCCAGCAAAGGCATCCAGAGCTACACCCATACTTCATACATGATGGGGAGGTGTCGCTCCCTCTTCCTATCCTGGGAAAACCACAATCTGACAGCAGCTTTGAGCCCTGCAAACTAATGATGGTTCACATACCAGCAGAACATGGCAGGAGGTTCCACGTGAACATAAGGGAAAACCTTTTCACTGTGAGCAGTTGCAGAGCATTTGAAGGGAGTGCCCAGAGATGTTGTGGAGCCTCCTTCTCTGCGACGTTCCAAACCCACCTAGGTGTGTTCCTGTGTGACCTACTCTAGGTGATCCTGCTCTGGCAGAGGGGTTGGACTGAATGATCTTTTGAGAGCACTTCCATCCCAGACCATTCTATGATTCTATGTTAAGGAATGAGACAATTTAATAACATTTCAATAGAGGAGGTATTGATTCCACAAACTGACAATTTGATGAATTGTTGCTTGTTTCTTTCAAGTTAGTATGAGCAAAGTAATATATTTATGTACTTTTTAAATGCATTTTAATGTTGAATTTTAAGGTTAACTACAGTTATGACTTATGCTCAGGACAATACAAATGCATTTCCCAAGAGCATCATAGAATGGTTTGCGCTGGAAGAGACTTCCCAAGGTCATTTACTCCAACCCCTTCTGCAGTAATCAGGGATGTCCTCCACTAGATCAGGTTATTCAGAGCTTTGTCCAGCCTGACCTTGAGTATCTCCAAGGATGAGGCCTCAGCTACTTCCCTGGGCAATCTGTTGCAGTGTTCCACTAACCTTCTGGTAAAGAACTTGTTCATCCCATCTAAATCTTCTTTTCTCTCATTTGAAACCATTGCCCTCATCCTGTCCCTGCAGGCCTTTGCAAACAGTCCGTCTTCAGCCTTCTCACAGCCCCCTTCAGCTACTGGTAGGCTGCTCTTAGGTCTGCCTGGAGCCTTCTCTTCTCCAGGCTGAACAACCCCAGCTCCCTCAGCCTGTCCTTGCAGCAGAAGTTGTTCCAGCCCCCTGACCATATTCATGGCCCTCCTCTGGACCTGCTCCGTCAGGTCCATGTCCTTCCTGTGTTGAGGGCTCCAGAGCAGGATGTGGTATTCCAGGTGAGGTCTCAGCAGAACAGAGCAAAGTGGCAGAGTCCCCTCTCTCTATCTCTGGCCACACTGCTTTTGATGCAGACCAGGCTGCCATTGGCCTTCTGGGCTGCAAGTGCACAATGCTGGCTCCTCTCCAGTTTCTCATCCACCACCCAATTTTATTTGGGGGGTAATTTCTCAAACCCACCAAAACCCCCAAGTCGTTTTCTGCAGGGCTGCTCCCAATTTCATCATCCTGTACCAATATGTAGGATATGGCCTAGATGTAGTAGCCTTCCAGTATCTGAAGGGGGCCTACAGGAGAGCTGGGGAAGGATTATTTACAAGGTCTTGTAGTGACAGGATGAGGAGTAATGGGTTTAAACTGGCAGAGAGGAGATTCAAACTAGATGTTAGGAAGAAGTTCTTTACAGTGAGGGTGGTGAAACACCAGCACAGGTTGCCCAGGGAGGTTGTGGCTGCTCCCTCCCTGGAGGTGTTCAAGGCCAAGGTGAGGCCTTGAGTGACCTGTTCTAGTGGGAGGTGTCCCTGCCTATGGCAGGGGGTTGGAACTAGATGATCTTTGAGGTCCCTAAACCATTCTATGATTCCATGATATGAAGGCATGTATCTGACCTAACTGCAGGACCTTACACTTTGCTTTATTGAATCTCACGAGATTCTCCTCAGTACACCTCTCCAGCCTGTCTGCATGGCTCTGGATGGCATCTATTCCTTTAGACACCACTCAGCCATAAATGTACTTCAAGATCTGTAAACCCAG
This sequence comes from Ramphastos sulfuratus, assembly GCA_013399055.1. Lineage (NCBI taxonomy): Eukaryota > Metazoa > Chordata > Aves > Piciformes > Ramphastidae > Ramphastos > Ramphastos sulfuratus. The sequence continues at coordinate 5,205 of WBNM01008979.1, read as the reverse complement.
GCAGCTACCCTAGAACTCACATCCTGATGTTTCCTGTCTTTGTTTATCTCACAGCAGCAGGTGCATGCACCATCATCATCTTGTTCTGAAGGCTTTTTCCTTGCAGGCCCAAAGGCACATTTTTAATTAGGTGGTGTTAACCACAGACATTTAATGAACAGTGATTACCTGAGCTTTAATGTCTTGTGCAGGCTCTTCTAAAAGGAGCTCACACCTTCAGGGAGAAATTCAACCCTCAAGATGTTTTTTTCTAAGTTATAACCAGAATATTTTTTTTTTCCTCTGAAAGAGCAGCAAACCCCGTCACAGTGCAACATAAATAACAAACTGTGAGTCTAATTAAGTGTGTAATTATACAGCAGATTGCAGCACAGTATGCTATTGCTTAAATCAACTGACTTGCCTGCCAGAAGCATGGCAGTCCTAGAAACACGGTACTCAAGGCAGACTGAGCTGAACACATTAGGGAACACTTCCAGGAGAGGTGAAGAAGGAGCCAGGCTCAGTTCATCCAGGCTAGTGGCACCTGCATGCATCCAACAAAAAAAAAAAAAAAAAAAAAAAAAGGAGGGGCAGACAGATAGAAGTTCAAAGCCTAAAAGAGATGCAGAAAAAAACTTTGGCAACCCTGTGGTGTGGCAGCTATTGTGTGGACATTTTTTAACATCAGTTTATACACATTTGTCTCAGTCTTTGTTTGGATGTGGTTGTCAGTGTAGAGCTCTAATCACAGAATCATGTTGAGGACAATATAAATGCATTTCCCAAGAGAATCATAGAATGGTTTGGGTTGGAAGAGACCTTCAGAGCTCATCCAGTTCAAACCCCTCCACAGTAGGCAGGGAAATCCTCCACTAGATCAGGTTGCTCAGAGCCCTGTCCAGCCTCACCTTGAGTATCTCCAGGGATGGGACCTCAACCACCTCCCTGGGCAACCTAATTCCAGTGTTCCGGTATCCTCATGCGAAAGAGCTTGCTCTCAACACCTAATCTAAACCTGCTCTTCTCTAGTTTGAAGCCATTTTTCCTCATCCTATTACCAACAAGCCTTTGCAAACAGTCTCTTTCCAGCCTTGTAGCCCCTTCAGGTACTGGAAGGCTGCTATTAGGTCTCTGGAGCCTTCTCTTCACCAGGCTGCACAACCCCAGCTCCCTCAGCCTATCCTCGCAGCAGAGATGCTCCAACCCTCTGATCATTTTCTTGGCCCTCCTCTGGACCCACTCCATGTCCTTCCGCTATTGAGGGCTCCAGAGCTGGACTCAGCACTGCAGGTGAGGTCTCAGTAGAGCAGAGTAATGCTGTAATAATGGCAAAATCCACATTACATTTTTAAAGCTGCAGAAACACAGAGTCACAGAATCATTTTGGTTGGAAAAGACCTTTAAGATCATTGAGTCCAGCTTTTCNAAAAAAAAAAAAAAGGAGGGGCAGACAGATAGAAGTTCAAAGCCTAAAAGAGATGCAGAAAAAAACTTTGGCAACCCTGTGGTGTGGCAGCTATTGTGTGGACATTTTTTAACATCAGTTTATACACATTTGTCTCAGTCTTTGTTTGGATGTGGTTGTCAGTGTAGAGCTCTAATCACAGAATCATGTTGAGGACAATATAAATGCATTTCCCAAGAGAATCATAGAATGGTTTGGGTTGGAAGAGACCTTCAGAGCTCATCCAGTTCAAACCCCTCCACAGTAGGCAGGGAAATCCTCCACTAGATCAGGTTGCTCAGAGCCCTGTCCAGCCTCACCTTGAGTATCTCCAGGGATGGGACCTCAACCACCTCCCTGGGCAACCTAATTCCAGTGTTCCGGTATCCTCATGCGAAAGAGCTTGCTCTCAACACCTAATCTAAACCTGCTCTTCTCTAGTTTGAAGCCATTTTTCCTCATCCTATTACCAACAAGCCTTTGCAAACAGTCTCTTTCCAGCCTTGTAGCCCCTTCAGGTACTGGAAGGCTGCTATTAGGTCTCTGGAGCCTTCTCTTCACCAGGCTGCACAACCCCAGCTCCCTCAGCCTATCCTCGCAGCAGAGATGCTCCAACCCTCTGATCATTTTCTTGGCCCTCCTCTGGACCCACTCCATGTCCTTCCGCTATTGAGGGCTCCAGAGCTGGACTCAGCACTGCAGGTGAGGTCTCAGTAGAGCAGAGTAATGCTGTAATAATGGCAAAATCCACATTACATTTTTAAAGCTGCAGAAACACAGAGTCACAGAATCATTTTGGTTGGAAAAGACCTTTAAGATCATTGAGTCCAGCTTTTCTCTAAGTCTACCAAGGCTGATGCTAAACCGTGTCCCTCATCACCACATCTCTACCTCTTTTAAACCCCTCCAGGGACAGGGTTTCAACTACCTCCGTGGTCAGCCCATTCCAGTGTTTGAGAACTCTTACAGTCAAGACGTTTCTTCTAATGTCCAACCTAAAGCTCCCCTGGTCCAATTTGAGACCACTCTGATCTGGGATATTCCTGGCCAAACTAAAATGCCCAGAGCTGCTGCCTCTGCTCACTTCGTCCTTCCTCAATTTCTCAAGCAGATGGGACCCTGGAGAAAGCAGAGAGCATTGCATCTGCCTTTGGGCCTCAAACATCCAGGCTTGTTTCTCCACTTCTTGGGCTCTGAAAGGTTTAATCTTGATGCTTATGTGGGCTCACACACCAGATCTGGGGTGAAGCCGTGGAACAGGGATGTTGTTGTCTGTATAAGACAACCATTTCCCTTTATCAAACCTCTCTTTCCAAAAAAGTAGTAGTAATTTTGGGATGTGTGCCATTATACCGTGGATGTGTTAGAACTGACACTTGGATAAATTACATTTACAGTGACAACTTCTATTAAATAATCCTCACAAAACTGACAAAATTCATAACAGAATAACAGATGGTAGTGTGTGATGGTAGCAAGATGCTACCATGGTAGTGCCACCATGGTAGGGCTCACGTTAGCATATCTTTCCCTTCAAAGCTGCTGCCATTATCATTGTTGCTTTGGGCATATTTCTGGGGAATTTGTCAAGCAAACATACACACTGCAAGGTACCATTTTGCCTTGCCTGGAAGGAAAGTTTTGGGAGGACTAGTGAGTGCAAGTAAATTCACAGTGAAGAGATGGAAAAACATGTTCTGAAGTAACAGTGAGTCTCCCCAAAATGTAAAAACACCAACTTGAAATCTGCTCTGAGATTACAAACCCAACTGATGACTTCCATATCTGAGTAAACAGAATTTAGCGGTGATGGAGAAATATGAAGCTATTATTGAGAGCTTGTTTGCTATGGGGAGTTGAATCACACACAGAACATTAGGGCTTGGAAGGGACCTCGTAAAATCATCCAGTCCAACCCCCCTGACAGAGCAGGGTCACCCAGAGCAAGTCACACAGAAACACATCCAGGCAGGTTTGGAATGTCTCCAGAGAAGGAGACTCCACAACCTCTCCAGGCAGCCTGCTCCAGGACTCTGGCACCCTCACAGGGAGGGCTCCTGTGGAACCTCCTCTGCTTCAGCTTGACCCCATTGCCCCTTGTCCTATCATTGGACATCACTGAGCAGAGCCTGGCTCCATCCTTCTTACACTGCCTTGCACGTCTTTATGAACATGATGAGGGCAGCCCTTAGGCAGAGATCCTAGTAGTGAGTACTCTAAGTAGGACAGCAGGTTCCACCTAACCCTGTCTCTACAAGAGTTCATGTTATGCCTATCTAGAAGTTGCTTTCCTTTAGTAACACATGCTCTTTCTTTGACAGATCCTTGATCCTTGAGGTCCCTTCCAGCCCTGACAATTCTGTGAAGAGTCTATGACAGTTATGAATTGTTGCATTGGCCTCATACAGGTTTGTGCAGACAAGTTCAATCCCTTTGTTTCCTAGGGCTCGGCTGGATCTCCTCCATGCTGACAGCTGCCTGGCAGAAACCAGCTTCACAAAGGTAAATATAAAACTGCCACAGTGTGGCACACAACTGATTCCAATAAACTCTCCTGAGAAACTGAATTATGGTCAGGCAAATTATAGAGACAGAGAACAAAGATGTATTTCATCACACTCATCAGCATGAGCACACCTTTACAAGAAGTTTTCCACCATCCATGTCACACAAGACAAGAAAAATAATCCAATTCAACCTGAGACAAGCTCTGTGTGCAAGAGGAAGTCAGAACCACTTTGGTTTCTTGTGAATTTTCATATATAACCAAAATGTCCAAATTAGAGACCTGGCCTTTCGTTTATGAGCAGAAATAGGCACTTTAAAAGGAACTCAGGGAGGTTGAAACACTCTTAGATGTAACTGCTTCTCTCTGGTGGTAACAAAATAGAACAAGGATAATCCCTCTCCTAACTGAGGAAGTTCATGGGGGTGACACAAAGTTCTGTGTAAGTCAACTCTGGAAATCCTGGCGTTCAGCGCTGTGTTTGGAGTTCAGCAACTGGCCTGCAATCAATGTTTTGAGTGCTGTATCTTCTGTTCCAGGTCTTTGCCCTTTCCCCAGTCCTTAACTGTGTGTTGGATGTTCCACCTTTGTCCTGTGCAGGTCTGCATTACAAGTCTGTATGAAGATGGGTTGTCTCCTGCGATTTCAAGGCATCTTTTAGTTCTTCTGTTGATTATGGCTGATCCCTACAAAAGGAAAGGGAATGTGAGAAAAGAGTTTATTAATTTAGTACTTGGTCAGGATGCAATTCTCTTGGCCTCTGCAACTGTGTCTGAGAAATAACTAAGAGGTCACGAGATGTTAGGAGTTAGAATGAACCTCCATAGATTGAGTCTAACCCCTCTGCCAGAGCAGGACCATAGAATCTACCTCAGGTCACATAGGAACACATCCAGACAGGCCTTGAAAGTCTCCAGAGAAGGAGAATTCACAACCTCTCTGGGCAGCCTGTGCCAGTGCTCCCTGACCCTTACAGTAAAGAAGTTCTTCCTCATGTTGAGCTGGAACTTCCTGTGCTGTAGTTTACATCCATTGCCCCTTGTCCTATCACAGGGCACAACTGAGAAGAGTTTGTCCCCTCTGTCTTGACCCCCAGCCCTCAGATATTTATAAACATTGATTAGATCCCCTCTCAGTCTTCTCTTCACCAGACCAAACAGCCCCAGGTCCCTCAACCTCTCCTCACAGGGCAGTGCTCCAGCCCCTTCATCATATTCATAGCCCTCCCTTGGACTCTTTCTGGTAGACCGCTGTTCCTCCTGAACTGGGGAGC
>WBNM01008975.1:0-40394 GCA_013399055.1 Ramphastos sulfuratus | reverse complement strand
TTTTTTTTTTTTTTTTTTTATGGAAGTGCATCCCTCAGAAAGTGCTGACTTCTCTTTTATTATATTTAGCAATACAAAATAGCTGAGGACTGTGTTTGGGCCCATGGCAGATAAAGTGCTGGGAAGACAGTCGCGGCGCGAGGGGACATTTATTTCTCTGGCGAAGATCCGCGCCGTGCTGCCACAGCTGGTGAATCTTATCTCAAAGGCTTTTCTTGGGAATAAAACATTTAGCCTTTTGTGGCTAGGTCCTGTTACAAAGAGCTGAAGAGAAGATTCAATTATGTACCACAGCACAGGGAGAGGGAGCGAGCAACAACCCAGTCCTGATGCAGAGAGAAGAAAGTTGTGCAGGAATCAGCGGTTCCCTGAACTGGCCACAGCAACGTGAAGCTAGAGAGAAAAGGAAAGATGAGAGCCTGAGAGTACCCTCCAAGAGAGAAGTGATCTTAGGAATGGGCTGCATGCATTTGTGCTGTCCTGTGCTATCAAGATCTCTCTAGTGTTTCTCCTTGGAAGGGCTTGCAGATAGAGCAATACTGCTCTCCCCAGAGATTCCCCTATGAAACAAAAGCAAGAGCTCGATGAAGCTCCCTCAAGTGAGACAATGTAGCTCGGGCTTTGAATTTATTATTGTAATTGCTACAGGAATTACTAATATCCTGGCTGCATCCTTGCTGTATCCTTGCTAACCTTGTCTCAAAACCAGTCAAGACCAGGGGATGATATTGCATGAATGCAGCCCATTAGGCAGTGTTACACTCTTTGCAGATGGACCTGACAGTATTAAACCCTGGCCAGATTTGGCCCAACACGGTGCCAATCCCTCGCTGAGCTGGAAACCTGCTCAGAGGTCGGTGTTGGCACCAAGCTGCCAGAATGCCCTGTGCCCTGCTGAGCCTCACCTCCATGTCCAGGCAGCCACTGGCAGATCCAAGAGCAGGGCAACCTGCTGGGTTTTCATCAAAGGCTCATTTATCTCTCGTGAAAGTACATGGCGTATCAAATGTTTTGCCTTGATTAACGATGCTAATTAAGCTAATGGATTTGAGTAATTTTACAAATGATATTTTTATGTAATTCTGTTTTTGCTCGGTGGTGGCCAGAGCTTACTGCCCTGTCAGCTTCTCTCCGTCATATTCAACAATATGCATGGACATCATCTTTAAGGTCATATACATAAACAGAACAGGAGAGCTCCTCGTGCTTCCCTCAGCCCTCCCCTTGTCACCCACTGCACATTCCCTGCGTGTACAGCAAAGCAGAATGCAAAAGCAGGGTGTGAAGTTGCCAAAAGCCATACCCCAGTAGAGAAAAAGGCTGGATCTGAGGGTCAGGATGTTAGATTTGGCTTCTAGAATCTCAGCTCCTCAGCCTAGTTCTACTACAAGTCTCCTGGGAGCCATCAGGGAGCTGTTCTGTTCTCCATCAGTAGATAGGATAAACTAAGTAGGCTGTTGTCTTGCCAGGGCAGAGGCTGCAGATGAATTGTGCACAATAAAAGTCCAAAATTTTGGATTTGATGATCTTAAGGGTCTTTACTAACCTAAAGGATTCTATAATATAGGTCTAGGTGTGTAAGAGATAGGGATGTTGAGCTAAATCTGAGCCCTGAAGATGATACTGGACTGCCAGCTGAATACTTGAGGTACAGACCATCTATATTAGGTGGTGTTGCAAGGAGAAGCTGTTTGCATGGCACAGAGGCTCCATGCACATCTAGGAGCAAAGAGCAAGAGCTGGGCATGCACGTTGGTGGGTGCAGCATTGCACACACCGAGGAGGTTTTAAAAACCTTGTCAGTTTTATGTCATGCCTGAATCCTCCCAGGTGGAACTCATAGGTCTTTGTTTACAGGAGGCCATCAAGCAGAGAGCCACGCAGCTACTGACCATGTAATTACACTGTAAGGCAACTTCCACATGCTGGCAGGGTAAATAAAATACCAGGTTATTTTTTTCCCCTCTGCAAGGGAGAGAGTTATCAAAGAGATCTTAGGGTTGCAAATTATGTAGTAATTATGGCTCCACTAAGCAGGCAACTCCCACTATCACTGCCAAGTGTTTGCCAGGAACAGGAGACTGTTGCATGCTGGGGCAATGTGAACCATGGACACTGGGGACTGACAGGAAAGCTCCAAATACCACTCCCACCTGATCAGTTCCCAGGTTTGTCCAGTGTAGTTTCCAAGCACCTCAAAGGGTGGCTTCCATCATCAGCCCTGGGAAATGATTCTGCCCATTGAAGGATGGATTAGATGATCTCAAAAGCTCTCTTCCAACCCAACCCAGTCTGTGATTCTGAGCTTCTGTGGTCAGAAGAAATGCTGAACTTCATTCCTGTAGCTCTGACTGTATTATGCCCCACAGTCCTCAATAATGTGGGTTGCTAACAACCACTCCAGCCCCTGGCTTCAGCCTCCCTAGTGCCTTAGTCTGATGGCTTTGGAGGAACAGAACAAGGTGCCAAAAGCAAGCAAATCTCTGTCCAAGCTTACTCAGCAACCTGCTAAAACAATAATTACATATGTAGAGCTACAGCTCAGCTGATAGCACTGGGCACTATCTGTAAGCTTCAATCTTGGCCAAACTCGCATAGATGTCTCATCTCTCATGCTGAGCATGCTTGCAAGAAGTGGCACACCTGGCAAAGAAGGCAGCTGTGTGGGTGAGAAAAAGGAATGAATAATGATTTGAGGGGGTTCATATACTCTAGGTTTCGTGCTTGAACTAGAGCAGCATTTGACGAAGCAGCATATGTTTAGTGAAAGTAGAAACCAGGTCAATGGGTCAACAGGTAAATTGCTAAGGGACATCAGGGCACAGGTCCTGCTCAACATGAGGACTCCAAGGAAGGAGGCAGCAGTTAAAGCTTAGGGTCTGCCTGGCTGCAGCAGGATTGTGCTGTGGGATGGTCCCTGTTGATTGGGGAGCCCAGTCCTCTTCTCAGGGGATCTGTCCTCCAACAGCTCGGTGGCTGGAGGACCCTGGGCTTTACAAGGTGTCCAGATTTCACACCTTATTGGGGAAACAGATCTCTGCCTTGGCAGATGGGCCATGGCCAGGTCTCTGCTGAAGCTGAACAAGGTGTACCTGACCCACTGCCCCAGGGTATCCCACGACAGCAGACCTGCGGCATTGCCACTTCTATATGAGCAAAGCCACATACTTTTCCTTAAACTCTACAACCCTTTAATTCAGATTTTAATTATTGTTCCTTATCACACTCAGTGTGTTTCTGCTGCACTTTGGAAGCTGTCTCTTGTGGTTAATTTAACACCTGCAAATTCCCAGAGCTGTTAACCTAAATCTAGTGGATAAAGTCTTTGCCATGCGTTTAAAAGATCACAAGGTCAAGTCTACCTGGGGCTAAGCTTTTGTTACCAAGCACAGAGGGGATCCACTGCACTTCCTCTCTAGGAGAGACCACTGTAGGCTTCCTACTTATTTATCATCATTATTGAAGACATTCTGCAGTTGACTGAAATGTTATGCAACAAAACAAAATCTCAGCAGTGAGTGCTTTTGGGAATATTTCCTCACAATACCCTGCTTGAGAAGGGTAAATATTGATTCAGAGGCTTTGGGTACATCCATTATCCTTTTAGGGAAAGCATGATAGTGTTAATAAATCTTGTAATTTTGCTCTTTTTGTTTCTGAGAGACTTTCCCCAGCATGCTGACATGTTGAATAACTGGTTGGGATGTCTTTTATTTGTTTTGGGGTTTTCCCTCTAACTGCCAGCATTGTTAAAATGAATGTGAGCCTTTTTGCTGCTGTAATGTGAAGTCCTGCCTTTCCCCCTAAGCACATGTACAGTATGGAAAGGGTCACTAATCTTAGCTCATAAACCTCTTTCAAATGACAAGCTATTACTTCCTTGGCTGATAAGAACAGAGACTTGGCTGCCCTTTTTCTTAAAAATGGAGGGGAAAAAGAAAATGCTCAAGGGGTAAACTAAGGCCAAGCATTTCAGATAGTGCTGGATGAAAAGAGAAGAAAATTTCAGCATCCAAGGTCACCACTCATCACAGATTTCTTGCCGTCATCCTCATCATCCAAACTAGAAAACTGTTAATTTGATTGTCTCAGAAGTTCTCCTCTACACCTAGAATCTACTGAGAGGAGTCAACATTGTTGGTAACCTGACCTGAGAGAGAAACTGTGAGGTCTCATCATGGACCTGGGCTGTGATCTCCTGATCTCCTGCCTGTGAAATGCCAGATCAATGTGCCTGACACTGAAGCCAGACAAGAGATCCAGCACACTTGCAAACTCCTAGGCAAATAAACCAAGAGAGCTGCTCCAAAACCCCACTCCTTCCACCTTCCCTGGGGACATGGAAAGTGAGTGATGGGTCAAAAGGACCAGGAAGAGGTTCTGATGTCTCCTACCAATGGCCCTAAAGGAGTGTCTGTTTTTCCTTGGATGAGGAGCAAGCAGGACAACCATCACAGCAGCAAATTATGCTGCTCTCCTTGAGCTTAAAGAAAATCTTTCAGAGGACATCTGTGACCCCCTAGAAGATCAATGGCAGATCAGATACTGCTCAGAAGCACATATAGAATCACAGAATCATAGAATAGTAAGGTTGGAAGGGGCCTCAAGGATCATATAGTTCCACCCCCCTGCCATAGGCAGGGACACCTCCCACTAGTACAGGTCACTCAAGGCCCCATCCAACCTGCCTTGAACAGCTCCTAGGGGGGAGCAGCCACAACTTCCCTGGGTAACCTGTTCCAGTGCCTCACCACCCTCACTGTAAAGAACTTCCTCCTAACATCCAGTTTCAATCTCCCCTCTGCCAGTTGAAACCCATTGCCCCTTGTCCTGTCATTACATGACCTTGTCAATAGTCCCTCCCCAGCCTTCCTGTAGGCCCCCTTCAGATATTGGAAGGCTATGATATTGGCACCTTCCTGGCACACCACTCCAAGAAAAGCCACCCATGGCCAGTTCCTCCTGAAGATGAGGCAGCTAATTTGGGCACATAAATCATGGATTGTGGGGAATTGCATTGCAGGGCTGGACTTGCAGTTCATTCTTATCAGTGTTTCTCAGGTCTCTGCCGGCGGTCAATAACACTCCATTTGACGTGCCAAGGGGCATTATAATACAGCTCTAATTGCAGTCGGCTCATTTTGGAGGCTCCTCAGCAGTTGCAAATATGTGTTCAAGTCAAAGGAATTGTGCTGATGTGTGGCTGATGAGGATCTGGCTTTTGGGTTTAGAGGCACTGTTTAGAATTTGCTTCAGTCATTTTTGCTGCAGGGAAGCAAGATGGCAAACTGTTGGCATGCAGATGAGAAGAAACCAAGGTTCCTCCCTGCTTCTCCTCAAAGCCTTCTCTTCTCCAGGCTCTTCAGCCTTATAGGAGACCTTAGCCTTCCAGGAGACCTTATAGTAGCCTTCCAGTATCTGAAGGGGGCCTACAGGAAGGCTGGGGAGGGACTATTGACAAGGTCTTGCAATGACAGGGCAAGGGGCAATGGGTTTGAACTGGCAGAGGGGAGATTGAAACTGGATGTTAGGAGGAAGTTCTTTACAGTGAGGGTAGTAAGGCTCTGGCACAGGGTGCCCAGGGAGGTGTTCAAGGCCAGGTTGGACGAGGCCTTGAGAGACCTGTATTAGTGGGAGGTGTCCCTGCCTATAGTAGGGGGTTGGAACGCTATGCTCCTTGAGGTCCCTTCCAACCTTACCATTCTATGATTCTATGATTCTGAAGATATTTAAGAGTGTTGCTTTATAGCAAGGGGACCTATGCTCACCAGGTTAGGAGATACAGCCCAACACAAACGGTACCACCTTCCCACCAGAGCGTGAAGCACAGTTGCCTGCTCAGGTTTTCTCAAGTCTACCTGACATGTTACTTTCAAACAGAAATGTGAGGCTTTCTGTGGTGCCCTCTGGGGAGCTGGGAAACAGGAGCTGCCAAGACAAAATTCAGACTCATCTCCTCCTGCCCCCCAGAAAGCTGGTTGGATGCCAGGGTTGAATGCAGGGCAGGAGTGGTACTTGATATGTCCTCAAACCCTTTCTGCTAGAAAAAAAACCAAACAAACAACTGTAATTTGCAGCTTGCCTGTACTGGGACCAGGCTGGTAGCTGGGAGTGTCTTGGTGTGATGCCACCATGCACATTACAAACTGGAAGACATCTCACAAATGATGTTCAGCCCCCACAAATGCAGCTGCCCTTCTCTGGTGTTTGCTCTGTATCTTCCCCAGCGAGGAAGGAAACCTGAGAGCACTTTCTGGTGAGAGCAGCCAGCTTGACAGGCTCATAAATATCGCACTGCGTACCCTTTCCTCTCTGTCCTTTGAAAGAAAAGAGTGACACTAAGAAACCATTTGATCACACTGGATTTGTGCCATTTTGCAGTTCACTTGAATGAGCTGAAGGGGAGAGCTGGGAGCAACAGACACCAGGGGAATCATAGAATGTCAAGGGCTGGAAGGGACCTCGGAAGCTCATCCAGTCCAATCTCCCTGACAGAGCAGGATCACCGAAGAGCAGATCACACAGGAACATGTCCAGGTAGGTTTTTAATATCTCCAGAGAGGGAGACTCCACAAATCACAAATCACCTGGGCAGCCTGTTCCAGTGTTCTGTCAGCCTCCCAGGGAAAAAAAAATCCTCCTTGTGTTTAAATGAAGCTTCCTATGCCTCAGCTTCCACCTATTGCCCCTTTTCCTGTCATTGGGCATCACCCAGCAGAGCTGGCTCCAGCCTCCTGGCACTCACCTTTACATCTTTATAACCATTGCTGAGGCCACTTCTCAGTCTTCTCTCCTCCCAGCAGCACAGCCCCAGCTCCCTCAGGCTGTCCTCCTAACAGAGCTGTTCCATTCCCTTCATCATCTTTGTGGCTCTGCACTGGACTCTCTCAAGCAGTTCTGTGTCTCTCTCGAACTGGGGGGCCCAGAACTGAACACAGTACTCCAGATGTGGCCTCACCAGGGGAGAGTAGTGGGGCAGGAGAACCTCTCTTGACCTACTAACCACAGCCCTTCTAATACACCCCAGAATGGCATTGCCCTTCCTGGCCACGAGAGCACACTGCTGGTTCATAGTCAACCTCCCATCAACTAGGACCCCCAAATCTTTTTCCCCTTCACTGCCTTCCAACAGGTCAGTCCCCAACCTATACTGATCACTGGGATTGTTCTTTCCCAGGTGCAAGACTCTACACTTGTCCTTGTTGAATTTCATTAATTTTTGCCCTGCCCTACCCTCCAGCCTGTCCAAGTCTTGCTGAATGCTGTGGACACAGCAGGGCTGTGGTAGAAAGAAAAGGCAGGCAGGACCTGCATGAAGTATTGGTGGCTCCATGGGTCAGGTCAGCTGGAACCAGCCCTCTTGTCTGTTGGGGACCTGGAGACAGGAGGGAGCAGAGCAGAGCTGGGTACTGGAAGTGTTCTTCTTTGGAGATCCCACTGCTGGTGCACATAGCTCCTGGCTCACACTGCTGACTTAAAGTGAGGGAGGATGAGGAAGAGCAGTGAAGAGTGTTTTAAGCTCCCTCAGTGTATTTACAGCATGAAGTGCATAACTTCTCCAGCTACACCAATATGTCATCATTATAGTTGGATTGCAAGATGAGTTTCACCCTGATGACCCCAGGCATTTGGTGTCTCTGCCCCATGTTATGCATTTTCAGCCCCATTTCCCCTCACTGCACATTTATGCATGAGAGGGACGAGTGCAGGAACAGCTCTGCCTTGGGAAACTAGTAAAAACCCAGCTTTAACAATGAGACTAAACCTCACATCTTATTCCTCTTCATTTTCAGGGTTTGCAGTTGTAAATTGTAGCTCTTGACACAATCTGTAGTTGGGACAGATTGGCCTTTTGAAAGCCATTCTTACTCTCACTTTGGAGCTCTGGTTTGCCCTAAGATATGGGCTCTTAGTTTGCAAATGCAGTGTAAATTTATAGTGCTATGTAGAAGAGAATAAATGAGTCTTTATACCAGGTCCTTGGATTTTTTACAGCTCCTATGAATAAAATACAAAGAGACTTGAAAGGCTTTATTAAATAGGAAGGTGGGTGTCTTGAGAATGATCAGTTGTAGGCATTGTAGTGGTGTTGCAAACTGTTGGTTTTAAAGCCTTTGGGGCAGTCTATGGTTGATCCAAGTGATAAACCCTTTGTAGGCTTCAGGGAGCTCTGGCAGCTTCCCCCAGCTGAGGCTCTGTCCTGCATTTCCAAGGAGAATTCATCCAGTGCTGCATTTTTTCTGGGTTTTTTGGCAAGGGAATGTCCCCTGACAACCCAAGAGAGAGGGAGAATCAATTTTTCATGTGACTAATGGCTTGGGGTTTGAATGCAGCATCATGACCCTTCTGTGTTTGTTGGGGCTGCTCCATTGGTTAGGTCAGCTGGAAACAGTCCTGTTGTCTATTAGGGAACTGAAGCCAGAAGGGAGTGAAGCAGGGCTGGGTGTTGAAGGTGTTTCCCTTTGGAGATCCCAGTGCTGGTGCATGTGGCAGCTGGGTCACATTCTCTGGTCACTTAAAGGGAGGAAGAAGAAGGAAAAGGGGTGAATAGTGTTTTCAACCATCCCAATGTATTTATAGCAAGTAGTGTGGGACTACAAGGGGCTGGGGAATGGTTCATACACATCAGTGCATGATAGCAGTGAGCGACCACCTCCATAGGAGCTTTTTGTCCTCTCAGAGGATCTAGAGTCCATCCTGTATCCTTCCCAGGTGAGAGACCTCCACCCATGAAACTGGTTTCATGGCACAAAAATCCTGGGGCTAATGCCAAGGGCAAGCCCTGGCACTTGATTTTCAGCACTGTGGAGTGCTTCCCAGCATGCTGGTTTCTCCTTTGACTTCTTTTTCTCAATGTCTTTAAAAAAACCCCCTGTTCTCCATGCAGAACAAAGCCTTTCTTTCTCTTTCCTTTCTTAACCAATATCACTAATTTGAAGAAATTTGGTTACCTCAGCATCAGCCTGGAGCTGGACCCTTGAAGCTAAGAATCTTCTCCCACATCCTCCTCAGCGCAGCACAGCGCTGAGTCCAGCCTGGCAGCTCATACTGGTGTGGGGCTGAGTGTCCTTCTCAGCACATTCTGGGAGCTTCACATGGAATGGGATGCAGCAGGGCTCCCCATTGCCCTCCAGCTCTCCAGGTGCATGTCAATGAGAACCTCTCCTGGCTCATCCAGCTCAGAGCACAGAACAGCTTTTAATTACCCACGAAAGGAGAGAGCTCCACAGCCATCCCATACTAATGATGACCCAGCGTCATTCTCCACACCACCTTCCTCTGTTTATGTGCATGAGTCCATATGGAGAGAGAGGAGAAAGTGAGAGAGAGAAATGTGTGCAAGCCACATATTGCAGAGGTATAGAAACTTAGCTGACTATGTACAAGTGCATCCATATCCATACACGAGAAATCAGTTGCCTGCTTTGTCTGACAGGGACATGATCCAGTCATGATTAGGCAGCAACAGTAAATAATTTTGTTATTTCATAGAATAACAGTATCACAGAATGCTTTGGTTTGAAAGGGACCTTAAAGATCATCTATTTCCAACTCTCCCACCATGGGCAGGGACATCTTCTGTGCACATGCAGCCCAGACAGCCAACCGAGTCCTGGCTGCATCAAGAGCAGTGTGGGCAGCAGGGCAAGGGAGGGGTTTCTCCCCCTTTACTCTGCTCTCCTCAGACCCCATCTGAAGTCCTGTGTACAGTTCTGGAGCCCCCAGCACAGGAAGGACATGGAACTGTTGGTGCCAGTCCAGAGGAGGCCATGAAGATGCTCAGAGAGCTGCAGCAGCTCTGCTGTGAGGACAGGCTGAGAGAGTTGGGGCTCTGCAGCCTGGAGAAGAGAAGGCTTCCAGGAGACCTTAGAGTAGCCTTCCAGTATCTGAAGGAGGCTACAGGAAGGCTGGGGAGGGACTATTGACAAGGTCTTGCAATAACAGGACAAGGGGCAATGGGTTTAAACTGGCAGAGGGGAGATTTAGACTGGATGTCAGGAGGAAGTTCTTTACAGTGAGGGTAGTAAGGCTCTGGAACAGATTGCCCAGGGAGGTTGTGGCTGCTCCCTCCCTGGAGGTGTTCAAGGCCAGGTTGGATGAGACCTTGAGTGACCTGTCCTAGTGGGAGGTGTCCCTGCCTATGGCAGGGGGTTGGAACTAGATGATCCTTGAGGTCCCTTCCAACCTTACCATTCTATGATTCTATGATTCTAGACCAGACTGCTTGTCCAACCTGTTCTTGAACACCTCCAAGGAAGGGGCATTCACAACTTCTCTGGGCAGCCTGTTTCAGCATCTCACCACCTTTAAGGTAAAGAATTTCTTCCTAATACCCAGTCTAAATCTACCCTCCTTCATCTTACATCCATTCCCTCTCATCCTGTCACTACAAACCTTGGTAAAAAGTCCCTCCTCCATTTTTGTGTAGCCCCCTTCAGGTACTGGAAGGCCACTAGAAGGTCTCACGGGAGCCTTCTTTTCTCTAGGCTGAACCATTTCTGCCACTTCTGACAGCTAGATGTAGAAATATCATCCAAAGACTTCACTGACCCTCCCACTCCTCTTCCCCCCTTTTCTTTTTTTCCATTGAGGAGATGCAAGAATTGAAAGATCCTCGAACGTGGTACCACGATTGACATACTCATGTCTTACATGCAGGATCACTCACCTTTCTTGCTAGGGAGATCCCAAACTAAGCTCTTCCTTACTGTGTTTACTTCCCTCCCCACACAGAGTTGGATGTTTTTGTGTGTTTTTCATAGTTCCACGTGCTAAATTTATCACAGCACATCATTTACTTTGCTCTGAGGCTCCAAGACCTCTGCGTGCCTTTCTCTTCTCAACGAAATGAATTGCTGGCTCAAATATTTAAATATAAAAGGAATACCACTGTACAGTATACAAGCAATTTGTTATCACAGTCTGCAAACAAGGTAGAGAGGGGAATATGCTAAAGTAAATTTTATGTATAGCTACTGTGTAAATTTGCCTATTTCCCCAGAGTGGTATTGTCACTATTAATCGTAATAGCGTTTCTAATATGGCATATTTCCAATATTGTCCCCTTAATTAGGATTCTGATCATACAACCCCATTTCATTCCTGTTGTGCTTCCCCTTGGCTTTCTGAAACCTGCCCAGCTCTTGTGCAAAGGGTCACGGCTGGTGGCACAGTGGAGGAGCAGGCAGGGACAGCCCTGCCTGCAGATACCTGTCTGAGCCCCTCACACCTTGCATTCACCACATCGCCCAAGGACAGCCAGCATGTCCTTCACACACTTTCTGCATGTGAAGCCTCCCCCCCCCGGCTCTGTGTTTGCAGAAACTGCCCCCAGTCTCTGTTTCTAACAACAGGCAATCAAGCAGGAGCTTTCCACCAGCTGAAGGGACAGGTTGTTATTCGTTCCTCACTGGTTACTAAAAGGAACATTTGTGTTTAGGTTTAGGAGAGAATGAGACAATTTGGAGAGCAATACCAGAGTGATATAGGAAGAGAAAGGGAACGAGATCATTTCCAAGCAGGTTTAGCTGTGTGGAGTGTCCTTGACCGTGACTGCAGAGGGTTTCTGACAGCACAATGATGTGCAGCAGCCTTCCCTTGCAGGCAGGAGCCTGGGGACCACGGCTCCAGGTGAGCAACACAGGGCAGGACAGGGCAGGGAGCTGAGGTGTGAGCATGAGCTGTCCACCTGAATGATGAGCAAGCTGCTATCTTTAACTGCTTTAAAGTGTGATTTCTCCATTTATATACACATGGCTTTATACAGGCTGTCCTTACCTCTGCCTAAACCCTGCTACTATGACTTCTGTGGCACCCTGATGCACTCAACTCAGTCTTTCCTATTTCCAACACACAACACCCTCTACCCCCTCACCTCCTATTTAAAAGGACAGAAAAAGCAGCCTTGCACACAGGGCACAGAACACACATGTGCATTTCTGCCACCTGCATCAGCTACAGGATGTTGCTGCTGTGCCAGTAGAAGGATTTTCCTGGGAAATGTAAGCAGATCAATAAGGTCCAGATGAAAAGAGAGGCAAGGGAAGACAGCAAGTAGCACTGAAACAGGTTTAAAAAAAATATCTAGTTTTGCTTAAAAGTTAAAGTAAATACTAAAGGGAATCTTCACATATTCTCTTGGTGGAAGAGTGATTTTTTTGGTGATCTTGGTGAGTTCCTGCTCTGTGCTCTCAAGCAAGACCTTGAGGAGGCAGAGGTAGAGGAGGTCAATAAAAGGAGAACACTAGTCTTATCCTGATTAGGTAGTATGCTCAAAATACCATGGAAGAGGTATATAAAAGAGTGTCCTGTATGTATGGGTTTAAACTGGCAGAGGGGAGATTGAAACTGGATGTTAGGAGGAAGTGAGGGTGGTGAGACACTGGCACAGGTTGCCCAGCGAGGTTGTGGCTGCTCCCTCCCTGGAGGTGTTCAAGGCCAGGATGGATGAGGCCTTGAGTGACCTGTACTAGTGGGAGGTGTCTCTGCCTATGGCAAAGAGTTGGGACTAGATGATCTTTGAGGTCCCTTCCAGCCTTAACATTCTATTATTCTATGATCCCCATGAGATGAGAAGAGCAGGGTAGAAGATCTTCACACACCAAGGATCAGGAGAGCTTCTCTGACTTCAGGGGAGCATCATCAGTTTGTCTCTTCTTCTGTTTCATGTGTCTCTGGGAAAGGCAGAAAATGGGTCATTCACAGCTGGGCTTGAACCAGCACAGCCAGGACTGGGGCTATTCCAGCAGTCCCACTATTAACCCTCCATGGTTATAACCTGTCCTTAGAAAAGAGCTGAGAGTAGATGATCCTTTGTTCATCCCTGAGAAGTGAGNTGTGATTCTGTGAAATGTGGGAACAGAGCAATTTATGTGGCACCGAAACCAACCTGCAGTCCTTTCAAATACCCAGAAGAAAGAGAATATTCAGGGTCTAGTAAATAAAGAGGGAGGGAGTTGCTGTGACCCTCCCCAGCCTCTCCTGGGCCGAGTTCTCTGTTATTGCAGTAAATAAATAGTGATCTGCTCCATGGCTATTTTTTTTTTTTTGTTAATAAAAACACTTCGAAGTGCTTTGCTTTTCCTTAATTAAAAACACATCAAGCCATGGATAAAGCACCGTGGCATGGCTTGTTGTGGCATTGCCTTTTATGGCTGGCAAGCAAATTTCTAATAAAATGGGTTTTGAAAGGAATATTGCCTTCTTTCAAATCTCCTATAAAAACTACCCATCCATTAATTCCAATTAATGACACTACAGCATTTCCACTAACACTGGTAGTAATTCTTGGCTAATGGATGATTTTCAACAAAATCAGAATCAATGTAAGTTTGGACAGGACCCTTGCAGAATGAATTTACTGCCCCAGTGCTAGCTGAACCAGAGCACAGTGGGCTCCTCAAGCAGATAAATTAGAGTGGTTTGAAATGGTTTCTCAGCACCACTGTACACAACCTATGCTATGGGTTTTCTGGAGGCTTTACAGGGAGAATAAAACATCCTTTGCTGTTTGATCCTGTGGGTGCATCACAAGAAAACTGCCTTGCACAGAAGCAGTCAGGATTCATGGAAGAGCTCCGAGTTACAGTATCACAGTATCACAGTATAAGCAAGGTTGGAAGAGACCTCAAAGATCATCAAGTCCAACCCATTACCAGACCTCAAGACTAGACCATGGCACCAAGTGCCACATCCAAACGTGCCTTGAACACCTCCAGGGATGGTGACTCCACCACCTAGATTTCTAGAGATGAAAGGCAGAACAAAAGTGAGAAGAGAAAAATCACCTGCTCCCAACAGCCATGGCACCTCCCTCAGGGACTTTGAATGAAAGAAATACAGCCCAGTCCTTTCTCTATCCTGCTCTGCTCCACGACTCACATGCTGTAATTCCAGCAAGATCCTGAGCCTTCTCTGTCTTCTTCAGTGGTTCTAGGACTGTTTCCTCTTGACTGGTTTCCAGGCCACCACCAGGAGCCAGCCAAGAGATGTGGCTTGTTTTGCCCTTCAAAAGGCAACCCAAAGACACCAATAAGGAAAACTAAGAATAAGCCTCAAGAGCCATACAAAAGTGACCTCTTCATCCAAAGAGAAGGGAGTGAATTCAGTGTGGAGGAAAGTCAGAGCAGCTGGGCATCTGATGAGAGAGCTTGCAACACTTCACCAAAGCAAGCTGCAATACTTTCTCCCACCTGCAGGTCTCTGGACTTTTTCCTCCTGAACTGAAGGTCCAAGTGTCCATGGGGCTGAGTTGGCTTCCAGTTTCAGGCTGGGATCAGTGAGGAGACAAAATAATAGGACACAAAAGGTCTATCTGATTAAGGGAGTTTCTGGAAGGAGCTCTGAATGAGCCTGTCTTTTCTATTTGTATTTAGACTTTTAATAAATACATAAAATCCATAATATTTGCTGTTTTGTCACCAAAAGGGAAGAGGAGAGCTGATTACATACTGACCTGGTCAGGAAGAAAAAGGAAGTTTCTGTCTGATCACTTCTAATAAAAACTGAGGAGCAGAGCACACAAGACACTTCGATGGGGAAAAGAGGAAGGGAGAGGAGAAATTCACTCTGTGCCTAATAAGGGGCTTCGGCTTGTGATGGGAAGGGTTAAATTATTTCTTCCTCCTCCTAAAGAACTTTAATTAACAGCTGATCATGTTGCTTAATCTATGCATCTCTGCCTACTTGCCTGCTGTTCTTTTGTCCTTTTGGAGCAGGAGTGGTAAAACTGAAATTGTTGACCTTGAAAAGCAATCACTCTGCAATCACCTCATTGGAAGGGCTAACAGCATCTCTGGGAGCTCCACATAAACACCAAAAAGAGTGGACAGCAGTAAAAGTGGGATAGGCTTGGACCAAATAATGCCCTTTCCCCCTTTTGCATACCGTCAGTTTTACACCCTTATCAGTGACCTCACTGCAAGCAGAAACCTTTGTGTGCAAGAGCAGAAGACAGTGTCATTAATGTAAAATTAGGTATTTAAGGGTGCAGATCTGGGATGCAGTAATTTGCATCTGGTGACCAAAATGTGCCCATCACCAGGGCACAAGCAACAACAGCAAGCCAGTCCCCACATTGAAGCCATGGGCACTGTATCAGCATGGTCCACACCCTTGCAACACCCCAAAGTACTGAGTACCTCCCATGACTGCTCTTCTCTGCATAAAAATCTCTCACTATCCACATAGAAGAAGACTAAAGAAACGCTTGATGGGATGACAGCACATCCTGGATGGTGACAGGGCAAATATTCAAACCTTTTCCTAAGCTCATTGACTGCTGTTGGCTACCTCCAAGCCAGGGGATGCTGAAAATGTTCTTATTGGCAAAAGGCTCGAAGTGATCCGGGATCGAAGGCTTAAGAATAGAAAGGGAGGTTATTTATGCTTTATTTCATGTATCAATACTGTGAGAAAAATGCAGAGAGCAGCAACATGAGAGATTTCTGAAAGAGAAAAGACACAAAGGCAAGCTGGGAGATCACTACTGTAATCCTTTTCTGTTTGGTTTGGTTTGGTTTCTTTGCTTTTTCTCTCCCCCAACCAAAGCATTCATTTTCTAATGATTCAGCCAGGCAATTCAAGTCAACCACCCCCCCCCGCCCCCCCTTTTGTAGTGTGGATTTAGGCAGAAAACCCAAAGGGTGTTTATTTTACAATGTATTACAGAGAAATGGCATTAACAGCCAGAAGTACAAGGATCACGAGAGATGGGGCATTAGCTGCTCCTGCAGCAGCATGCTCCAGGGCTCGGCTGGGTCCCAGCCTAAGTATCAGCATCCCTCCCACCACCACTAGACGTGGAGGCAACTTAATAGAAACAGTTTTCAAATCACAGAGCCCTGTAACCTGTCATTTTCTGAATGGCTTTATTATAGCTTTCTGTGTCTGAAACAACCCAGGTTCATCCCTCGCCAGGTTAAAGGGATTGCAGGGGTTTCCCGGCTGATGGGAATGCCATGCTGTGCCAGTGCTGGCAGCAGAGGGAAATATTATTTCAGCTGATAATAAGGAGCATTAATGAAAGCAGCTACATCTGCTCAGTTGCAGCAGTGTGTCTAAACACCAGCTCAACCAGGATGTTGGAAATCCTTACTCTGGCTTTGGCATGGCTCAGGTGAAGATCTGGGGGGCCGCGGGATGCTCCTGTGAACCATGCAGAGGCTTCACTCACAAGGAATCTGATCTCAAACCAGGGAATCTAATCTCAGACTAGGTTTGGATGTTGTATTTTAAAAACCTGACTCCAACCTTCTCTCAGCATAAAATGTGCTTAACACTGAGCCATTCAGTAAGGCTTAAGCACTTGCCCAAAGCAAAGGAAATGCTTAAGCATTCACCTGGTTAAGGATTCCTTCCCGAACCAGGAATGAGACATGGTGTTTTTTAAACTGATTGATATATTTGGAGTAAGTCAGTATTAATGATCAAGTAAATTAAAATCTGGAAGGCATCCAACTTTTTAAAAGCTTCATTTGACACTGCAGCTCCTTGCAAATCGACTTTGTGTTCCAAAGATACCTACATGGAAATGTGCTTTCACTCACAAAGAAGTCTGGGCACAGGATGCCTTTTAAAGAAGCTTCAGGCATTACGCTGACGAGGTGATCATGAGGGTCATCTGGTGTTAAGACCAAACTGGAATACATATTGTTCAAAAGAACCCAAACAGAATCACAGAATCATAGAAGACACTGATTGGAAGGGATCTCTGGAGGTCATCTAGACCAATCCCCCTGCAGTCAGCAGGGACAGCCCCAACCAGATCAGGCTGCTATGAAGTCCATCAAGTCTGACCTTGAATGTCTCAGTGAATGAGGTCTCCACAACCTCTCTGTGTAGCTTGTTTCAGTGTTCCACCACCCTCACTGTAAGGAACTTCTTCCAAATGGGAAGGAAAATACTGGACAGTCATAGAATCATAGAATGGTAAGGTTGGAAGGGACCTCAAAGATCATCTAGTTCCATCCCCCTGCCATAGGCAGGGACACCTCCCACTAGTACAGGTCACTCAAGGCCTCGTCCAACCTGGCCTTGAACACCTCCAGGGAGGTTGTGGCTGCTCCCTTCCTGGGCAACCTGTTCCAGTGTCTCACCACCCTCACTGCAAACAACTTCTTCCTAACATCCAGTTTAAATCTCTTCTCTGCCAGTTTAAACCCATTGGCCCTTGTCCTGTCATTGCAAGACCTTGTCAATAGTGCCTCCCCAGCCTTCCTGTAGGCCCCTTTCAGATACTGGAAGGCTACTCTAAGGTCTCCTGGAAACCTTCTCTTCTCCAGGCTGCAGAGCCCCAACTCTCTCAACCTGTCCTCAGAGCAGAGCTGTTGCAGCCCTCTGAGCATCTTCATGGCTCTCCTCTGGATCCACTCCAACATTTCTATGTCCTTCCTGTGCTGGAGGCCCCAGAACTGTACACAGTATTCCACATGGGGTCTGACAAGAGCAGAATAAAGGGGGAGAATCACCTCCCTTGCCTTGCTGGCCACACTGCTCTTGCTGCACCCCAGGACTCGCTTGCTGTCTGGGCTGCACTCACACCGCAGGCTCATGTTGGGGAGTCCAGTGGAGGGCTACAAGGAGTAGAATGTCTCTCTGTGAGACCTGGAAATGTTTAGCCTGGAGAGAGAAGGTTGAGAGTGGATCTGATCAATATTTACAAATGCCTTAAGAGTGAGTGTCAAGAAGATGGGGCAAATCTCTTATCACTGGTGCCCAATGATAGAATGAGGGGCAATGGATGCAAACTGGAATCCAGGAAGTTCCACCTCAGCACCAGGAAAAAACTTCACTGGAAGATGATGGAACATTTGGACCAGGCTGCCCAGAGAGATTGTAGAGTTTCCTTCTCTAAAGACTTTCCAAAACACACCTGCATATGTTCCTATGTTGCCTGCCCTAGGTGATCCTGCTTTGGCAGAGAGATTGGAGTAGATGAGCTCCAGAGGTCTCTTCCAACCCTTACCATGATCCTGTAATGTCCCATCTGAACCTACCCTTCTCTAGTTTAAAACCATTGCCCCTCATCCTATTGCTACATGCCCTTGTAAATGGCTCTCCTGCCTCAGCTTTCTTGTCCACCATTACTAAATTCTGCCTTAAATAATCAGATGCATGGATGTTCTTTGCCTTGTTTGCTTACTCCTCCTCACAGCAGGATGAGCTCAGGGTATTTGTGGAGGTGAAGATCAGCTCTGAATGTGCTGCAAGAAATCTGAGCCAGGGAAAACAAAACTGACGTAAAGATAGTCCTACAATTCTGTGTTGCATGCTAATTGTCAGTGAAAAAGAATGCCACTGGGCTTTCTGCTCACTGATTTCCATTTGTCACTCATCCAGGCAAGCCTGGCTTGCCAAAAATCAGCCCCTTGCATTAGTCAGGGTTTGATGATCAACCCAACCGAAGGACACAGCACTGCACTCACGTCTCACAGCACATGCAGATTACTGAGAGCAAAATGGGACTCAGCCTCCTTAGCCCTGCCAGTGCACCAGGAAAATTAATGTTACTAGAGATCAACCAGTGCAAAAATGTGGTTTACTGGTGACTGGAGATGTTTCAGACTCCACCTTTCATGCACTCGATGTGCTGTCTGCATGGGTGGAGCAGTCAATAGCGTGAGGTTTTGTGCTGTGCTTCTCCTGAAAGGAAATAAGTGACAGATGTGGGGACAAGGGCTTGGATGTGGGCACAAGGGCCTGGACAGACAAACAAATGAGAATGTGGGATCTGCTTGGGGCAGGAGGGTTCAGGGGATGTGTCAGAAGGGCAGACACAACAGGCTGGCAAGAGGTCCAAGAAAGCCAGCATGGCACAGACCAGGCCTCATGCTGAGAATGCCAACAGTTACCCCAGAGTGACAAAGATGTCAGGGTTTGGAGCAATCCACCCCCTTCCTGCATCATTTTTGTGGACTCCATCAAAAACCTTCACTCCCCACCAGTGCAAGATCCAGCAGCTATTTCCCTTCCCTGGCCAGTGGCACATGCCCATGACAGGGCATTGCACCCAAGGGCACCTGAAAGCCCCAGATACACCCCCCAGTGCTGGTGCTTTTTACGTCATCTCTGTCCTTCAGTGATGTCCCATTTGCTCCATCTAAAGCCATTCCAAGGGAGAGATCCCAGAGCTGCTGCGTATACTAATCTTGTAAAGGCGCCTCAGTTTTGCCCAGGCTATCAGAGTAAAATGTCTCTACAGTGCAGTACATTTATTAAAGCCCTAATGGAATTAGAGTCCTCCCACCAAAAAGCCAGATGGTTGTGTTTTTATATTATTAGTTAATGCAATTTAGTATTAAAGTTTTGTTAAAAACAGTGCGGGTTGTTTTCGATACAGCATCTGCGTAAACCCTGCCAGGAAGATGAAGTTAGGTTTAAATAAGGCCTTCCCTTCCCTTTATTAATGAAGTCAATTAAAAGAATGACCCAAATGAAAGGGATATTCAGTTTTGGAAACAATCATCTTTTATTACTGCAGCCAGTGCAGGCTCTGGGAGCTGTAATGCTGAATGTGAGCTGGGAAAGGGCTTTTAAAGTCCATCGTGCTGAAGAGCCACCAGGAGCCAGGCAGGGGAAATAAAATCTGCAGAGTGTCGCAGGGGACTTCATGTTTTTGTCACCCTAAAGTATCTTCTTCGTGGTGATTGGCAGCTGCCAGTGGTGTGTGTGGGTTTGAGGAGGGATGTCCTTGGGCGAAGAGCACTCTGATGGCTTCGTGGTCCACAGTCCACAGTGCTCAGTGTTCATCACAGAACCCTTCACATATGGTGCAAAGGCAAACTCCAAAGAGCATTTGCAGGCAGGCAAAAGGCTCAACTGCACACAAAGCCACTTTCCTCATTTTATCCTCTTTCTGCCTTCATTTTATAGATGTGTTTTATGAGATAAGATCAAGGACAGGCCCCTCTCACCAATTCTAGCAGAGAACTGGGAATGGAGAGGTATTTCTGATTGTATTGGGCTTCCCCAGTACCAGCTAAGAGATGCTCTTAGGGGCAAGCTGGACATTGTCTGCAAGGATCCAAGGGACAGCATCCAGCCAAGGTGCAGGGGGACCACAGCCCAGGTTTCCTTGGCCATCATGGGCAATAAATCTGCCCCCCAGGTTGGTGTCACCTAATTCCCCACTGCAGTTTTATGTAGAACTGCTGCAACTTACTGGTGGTTTCCTTATGCCAACCCCACAGGCTTTTCCTTTTCATGGCATGCTGTCATTACTGACCTTTGACATTTAGGATTAGGCAGAATGGAAGATAACATTTTCATTCAACTCAGATATATTTTAATTTTCTTTTTACTACATCCTTCCTCTCTTTCCCTTATTTGTCTTTTTTCTTTGTTTTTTTGGTTTTATTTTGTTTAGTTTTGTTTGGGGTTTTTTTTGTTGTTTGTTTTGGTATTTTTTTAATACACCCATCTCCAAGAACCATCCCAGCAACAGCAGCAATGGCACTGAGAAAATGCTCTCAGCAGTCATCACACTTGTTCTGGGATGTGAAACTGTGAAATAGCCACAGTTTTATGATGGAAATATTACCACAGCATTTATGAACAGACACTGCCAAGAGAGCTCAGCCAGATTTTGCCTGGGTTAATCTCTAACCTGACTGAAACCAGGGAAGAAAATTCAAATTAAATCAGTGAGGATCTGAGCTGGAACTTGGTAAATGTTTCCCGCATATTAACATTGCTTCTAAGTCAGTAACTATTAGTTAAAGAACAAAAAAAAAAAGTTCTCAGATCCATCTCATAACCAGAATAAAATTAAGTAAGATTTTTTTTTCCAGTTGTCTAAACATAATCTTCTTCCTGGGATATCCAGAGTGGATTTCATGGCTGCTGTTCTTAGAATAGAAAATAGGAAGGCTTAAAAATTGATATCTGGGAGACATAGCCATAAAGCTGCTGATTGGCAAAGCACAGGTTGATACACAATAGCTATACACAATGCTCTCCTCTCCTCTCCTCTCCTCTCCTCTCCTCTCCTCTCCTCCCCTCTCCTCTCCTCTCCTCTCCTCTCCTCTCCTCTCCTCTCCTCTCCCTCTCCTCTCCTCTCCTCTCCCTCTCCTCTTCTTCTCTCCCCTCTCCAAAGCTGGATAACCCTAACTCTCTCAGCTTGTCTTCATAAGAGAGGTACTTCAAACCTCAATGGTTACGGCTACTGAGATCACCTGGCTATGGAGTGCTTTGCATCTGGGAATCTCAGACAGTCTGATGCAATTAAGATAAAATTCACCAGAAGAAAAAAAAAAAAAAACCAACAAACAAAAACCCAAACAAAAAAACCCATGCAGAACTCAACTTATCCTTTCCATGCCAGAAAAACTTCAGCTTGATTTGTCCTTGCCTGTTTTCATATTCTGTGTTATCTTGCCAGCTGTTGGAGAGGACCCTGGGAATGCATCATGGTGGCTCTGGAAAGGCGCAGTGCAGCCAGCATAGAGGCTGGGGCAGTGCCCACCAGACAAAGGGCAGTCATCATCTCCAGGCAGAGCTCATCTCCATACTCCTGACTCTCTGCTCCAGGAGCAAAGGTTCTTCAAGAATTCCCAGTTAACTGAGGGTCAGGTTGGGGAGTCTTGCATATCCTGGGCTCCTGCGCACCCTCGCATGGGTATGAAGGGTTGAATCTCCTCAGGAGGGGTTCAGAAGTAGCTCCTCAAGCTACCAGAAATTCCCATGCCAAGGGATGGGTCACAGACTTTGCCTCTTAGTGCCTCTCCAGTAGGAAACAGCAGAGCTGCCTTCACCACAGTGGGATTTAAGGAGCTGCTGGATAAAATGGAGCCTGTTCCAGATGTAGGAGAAAGTTCCTTCTCCTCTCAGCTCTGCTGCAAGAGAGAAGCACTCCTTGGAAATTATTCTTGCTGCTTTTTCTTTTTTTTTTTTTTTTTTTTTTTCCCTTCACTTGAAGCACTTCCTGTAAACCAGAAGATATATGACTGTTTCAAAGAGTTTTAATACTTTTACCAGTAACTCCACTGCACAGTTATGAAGAAGTGAGGCACTGGGGGTGAAGAAGTGCATGGCAATTTAGAAGATTTAATAGAAGTCGATTTTACACTTACACACATTAACATTCACATGGACTTGGTAAGGAAAAAAAAAGAAAAAAGAAAAAAAAAAAAGCACCATCCAGTCTTCTCACAGCTACATGATGCTGTTTGCCAAAGCCTTTAGTTATAATTAGTCAGATTAAACTCCATCCATAGATAGCTTCAACTCCATCCAGAAAAGCTACCTCACTTTCTATTTTTACAAAGCATGCTGACAATAAGTACTCTCACATCTGACAGGATATATTGTCTTTGCCCATTGCCTCTTATAACCTGACAGTGAAAAATGTACACTTCAGCATCCAGGGAGTCGTTTGTTACCTCTCCACTTCCTTCTAATTAATGAAAACATAAGGGAAGAAACAATAACTGGGTCTACTCTTCAGGCAGAAAATGATTATTGCTCAGATGAAATAAAAAAAATAAAAAATATTTTTGGCACCTGATTGCCTCAGCAATGACATAATCAGCAGGGATTTTTACTGACGGTGCAGTAAAACTCCTTATAACTGTAAATGCAAAATGCTTAAAGGTTTCTCCCCCTCCTCCCTTTGCATGTAGTTACACCTACCACAAAGGCTATCTTGAAGGTGCTGCAGAAGAGATGTGCTTTGTAGACAACCAGCCTTGTATGGAAAAGTGAGAGGTTGGACCCAAAAAGCAGACCAGCATGGCTTCACTCACAGAGCTGTGTAGTTTGGCATGGAGAGCTCTGATATTGCTGTCTTTGGGCCAGACAGCTTAGTTTTGAGCTGGTACATGAGAAAATGATTGATAGAGATGGAATCTGGAGTTCAGCAATGCACATCCCAGACTTTTACTGCAACGTGAGCCAGCAAAGGGGCTGGGGGGCAGGGGAAATCACACTCACAGAGCCAAAATGAGCTTTCCCCACAGCTTTGGGGTGAAAGGTGGGGGCTGCCCCAGCCTTTTCTGAATTTTGCTGGTTTTCATGAGCATTACACCTGGTCAGAGCGCTCCTGCTTGAGATGTTCTTACCCAAGATCCACCTGTGCAACGTCTCTGGGGTATCTGAAGTCATTTCAGAAATCTGATATTCCCATTCATCGCCCATTCCATGGGACTCCTCATACAACTGTCCTGGCTGTAATGACTGTCCTGACCTCCATAAATACAGGGCAGTACTTTCTCAGTTGATCAAAATCGCTGAAATAGTGCTAATCCATTTCTCAGGAAGCAAGTTGCAGACTGCTGTTGGGATGAGAACGGATATCTTCATTACCCACCAGAAGTAAATGGAAAACCAGTGCAATCCAGGGAGGAGGGGGGAAGAGAGAACAGCAGTGATATGTTGATATTCCAGTTCACGCTGAGTGGTACTTTATAGCCTGGTCTTGAATGAGACTGTGAACAGTGCAAGAGAGTTTAGTACATGCAGGTACTAAACCCAAGCCTCAATTAACCTGTGCCTGTGTTTCATCTTCTCTGTAAATCCAGCGTTTGGCTTGCACCAAGTATAAACAACATATCAAACCGGGAAAGCGTCATTATTGACCGGACACAGTGGCTTGCAAGGATGGATGCGTGGCTATCTGTGAGTAACTCACCCTAAAGAGGTTGAATGTCTTTCATCCTGTTAGGAAAAGGGTGGATACTCAAGTTAATAATTGTGATGCACAGCCAGAAATAATTAGAGGCTGCAAGACTGGCAATCATAAATTACTTTTCTTTTAATAACATAACGAAGGCAGAGTCGCAGAGGTAATAGAAAAGTGTAGCTCAAGCAGAGAAGTTCAAATGAAAAAACCAAGGCCAAATCCATTGCTTTAATTCCTTTCTTGCACAAAGGACAATATAATATTCATGGTTTCCAATGGACTAACTTTAACTATAGGTGATTTTTTTCCTGTCTAAGGGAGAGGAAGGGATAAAACCTTACAAGGAAGCTCTTCTGTCTATTTAAAGAGAGATGTGGAGGTGCTGGAGCAGGTCCAGAAGAGGGCAACGAAGCTGAGGAAGGGCCTAGAGAATAAATCTTGTGAGGAGTGACTGAGGGAGCTGAGGATGGTTAGTTTGAAAAAGAGGAGGCTGAGGGGAGACCTCATTGCTGTCTGCAACTTCCTGAAGGGACATTGTGGAGAGGCTGCTGCTGGGCTCTTCTCACAGGCAGTTGGAGACAGAAAAAGGGGAAATGGCCTCAAGCTGAGGCTGGGGAGGTTTAGATTGGGCGTTAGGAAATTTTTTTCGTGGACACAGTGGTCAGGAACTGGAATGAGCTGCCCAGGGAGGTGGTGGAGTCACTCACCCCAGATTTGTTTAAGGGTGGCTTGGATGTGGTGCTTAGGGATATGGTTTAAGGTGAATCTTGTAGGGTAGGGTTCTAGGTTGAACTTGGTGATCCCGAGGGGCTTTGCCAACCTGGATGTTTCTGTGATTCTGTGTAACATGGCAGTGGAAAGATTTCCTCCACATCTGCAAGGGGATGCTCTGACTGGGTGATGGTGGTTGTAAGCAGGAGTGGGTCTGGTCTAACAAGCTGATTGCAGCTTGAAATTCCACAAGAAATTCTGGATAGGAGCCAGGGATGCTAATGGGTGCACCAAAAGCACAACTCTCCCTGGGGGATTTTCTTGAGATCCATCAAAGTGATAGTTCCTCTGTTGCTGCAGACATGTTGCCAGCCTCCTGCCCAGTTTGTTCCCAGAGCTAGCAGAGGAGAAATTAATAGTCTTAACACAGGTGGCTAAGATAGCATGGGACAAATTATCCCACAGAGAAACTCTGAATGGTTGACTTAATACCTGTCTTTAGAAGCTGAAAGTGAGGGAGGTGACTCCTCCTGAGAGCAGCAACCTGAAGCCTGGCTTAGCTTGGGCTCAGAATGGAAGGAGCAGTGGAGTTGGGAATGGCAATAGCAAGATCATTGAGTNGATTCTATGATTCTATGCTCTCCATTGTAGTGATTTTCTTTAATTACAGCAGGAGCAGAACATTCTTTTGTCTGTACAGTATGGCAGACTTATTAAACCATAACGTAAAACTTGAAATGTAACAAAAGGAGGTGAAATGATTCCTAAATCAGCACGCTTCTTTCAGAGAAGAGGAAAAGCTCTGCTTCCATGCCCAGACCTGTCATGCAGAGATAATATCAGGATTTCAATTAGTAGTATCTTAAAGTCCTGAGCTTGAGGTTCAGTTGTCTTGGGTGGCATCAAGGGAAAAAAAAAAAAAAAAAAGGCAAAAAAGCATCTTTCTACATGAATATCATTAAATACAGTTTAATATATTTTCCAATAAGAATGTAAACAGGTCTGAGCTGCAAATGGGCTCAGCTTGCATTTTACAGATAATGTGGGCTGGAGGTTCCAGTGTGACTTTTAAGTAGGAGTCTGCAATTTCTTCTGTTTTAATTTGACCCATCCAATTTGATGGGCAGTCTTATTAATGCAGCACAGCTTCACATCAGAAATATCCCCTCTGAATGATATGAAGCCTAATGCATTCCTCCCACGCTGGAATAAACATAATGTGTGGTAAACATCTTACACTTGGTGATCCTTAATGTAACTGATCAATCATCAATTTTCAAGAAGGGAAACCAACATTGGGTAGAAAATAGATCCACTATTGAGCCAGACAATTATCTTCTCTCCTGAATGAGCTGTTGCATGCCAAACCAGAACAAAACAGCTATTTGGCAGAACAGTAAATGTAACTAATACCTTGAGGACGTGTTGGACAACATCATTTGTTAGTAGTGCTCCAAGAACTGGGAAAAGCTTCCAGGACTAAAGTTCATGTCTCATTAGAGGCAAAAAAAACCCACCTCATGGCAGTACGAGGCCCCACATGAAGCAAGGAGCTGTCACTGCCAATAGTGGCACCTGATGACTTCATGACTGCTGGAAGGACCAAACTCCAGCCCTCCTTTTTTTCCATCAGGGCACATTTCCGAATGGGGAAAGCAATACCAAAACATTGCTCACAGTGGCCCCAGAAAGAGGTGGGTGGTGAGGTTGGGCAGTGTTGGGTAGGCACAGGACAGGTTTGCTGTCAGAAGCTCATCACCATTTTGGCCACCTACAGTGTCTATACCACCTCACGTGGGCTGGCTCATCTCTGACACTGCCTGGATGGAGCTGTGGGACAGGGGAACAGTTTCACCTTCCTGGCTGGCTTTGACCTTGCAGGGAACACAAAGTCAGTCTTTCCTGTGGCACCTGTGACTGTTCTCACTGATACGAGAATAAGAGAATAAAGCTATGCTGAGTTAAATGAGCTCCTAGCTGGGTGACTGGTTCACAAGATCACAGGATGTTAGGGATTGGAAGGGACTCAGAGAGATCACCAAGTCCAACCCCTCTGACAGAGCAGGACCACATTATCTAGCTCAGGTCACAGAGGAATGCATCCAGATGGGCCTTGAAGATCTCCAGAGAAGGAGACTCCACAACCTCCCTAGGGAGCCTGTTCCAGTGCTCTGTGCCCCTTACAGTTCTCCCTTGTGTTGAGCTGGAACCTCCTGTGCTGCAGCTTACATGCATTGCTTGACTCTCTGCAGGGATTTCTAAAGCATCACTGTGCTTTGTTCTGCTATGAAATGTGGCTGTTGGACTTGGCATGGTCCCCATATTTCTACCCACCCTGGAGCAGGGCTCGTCATCAGCCTGCCTCTAACTCCTGCTGGAGATCTTGGCCTTGAGCTAAAAGTAACATGATAGAAATCCTTCAGCAAAATGAGATTATCAGCTGTTCAATCCAGTTTGCTCTTTTAAAAGATGTATGTCAATTTACATCAAACCTCTGTTGGCTAATGGAATGTATCGAAGGGACACTGTCAAGGACCTTGGGGCCACAGGTTTGACCTACCTTAAAATAGCTGTTATTAAAAGAGGGAGTTATTTGAAACCCAAATGTCTTTTTTTTGTTTGTTTGCTTGTTGTTGTTTTAAGATGAAAATCAAATTAAAATCAACACAACAAATAAGGAAAAATAAAAACCCAAAAAGGATAAAAATAGTTTTGGAAAAATAAAACAAAAAAACCCAACCCAAATTAAAATTCCATACAGTGGCTAAAAGTTCACCTAAAAACTAAACATTGCCTTAGAAAAAAAAAATAAAATAAAATTGCTTTGGTTTGGTTTCTCCCCATTCAAACACACATTCAATAAAAAAAAATGCAGTGAAACATTTGTGACAAATAATAATAGTAACAACAATAATATTAATTAATGCATGGACTGTAGATACTCTGCCATTGTATACTTGATGCCTGCAGTGAAATAAAAATGAAACCACAAGATCCAGATCAGAAGAGAAAGAGAAGTGTTCTTCCCAACAAGAGGAAGGGTCTCTGGAAACAGAGTCATTTCTCCTTCTGCAGCTTCCAAGCCTGGCTGGGTAAAGCAGCCTGTTGCTGGAGCTGCACTGTCATCGCCGCTAAGGCTGATGCACACGCAGAGAGATTCTGGCATGCAGCTCCCTTCCATTAACATATTTTTTCTGTGAATGGCAGTGTTTGTCCTGCGGAGTGGAAAATCCCTCTGCTTGAAAAAACGGTCTCAAGGGACCACCTCTGAAGGGAAGGAAGAAATTTATTCGTTCAGGCTCACACAGTCTTGGTCCCTCTGCTGAGAATGACAACCAGCGTGACTCCGTGTGGCAGCAGAGGTCCTGGCTCAGGAACTGGGCTGAGAAATATGGGGTAATTTGATGTTGACATTAAAACCTGTCACAGTCTGAAATAGCGGGAGGGGGGAAAAAAATAACAATATTTGCTAAAAGGCTGAAGATAAAATCACTAGATGAAATGACTGCTTCAGAATGACCTTCTAAAAATACCCGCAGTGATCAGTCTGGGTGGCTGGAGAGCTACAAACCGGAAAGTTGGAGACTTTGCTCTGAAGCCAGGTCCTCCCTGGAGGAAGGTAATTTGCACCTTGCAAGAACACTGTCCCCAAATAAATTACAGCCATAAGGAACGGCAAAGACAACAGACAAAAGGAGCCCTTTCCTTGTAAACAAAAGAGCGGGAGGGAAGGCTCCAGCTTCAGCCAAAAGCTTGGTCATTATCTCTCATTAGTGCAAAGGCTAAGGAAGAAGGTCCTGGAAAGCAGGCTGGGGATGCAGCTTGGGCAGACCCAGGCATTTCTCTTGGTGCATGCTGCCAATGGGTCTCCAACAATCAATTTCCCCTACAAAACAGGCAACAATTCATTTGCTGCTGTTTTTCCTGTGTCAAATGACACAGTGAGAGTAGGAACCCCTCTGCTGTGAGGACAGGCTGAGAGAGCTGAGGTTGTTAAGCCTGAAGAGAAGGCTCCAGGGAGACCTTATTGTGGCCTTTCAGTACTTAGAGGGGACCATAAGAAAGGAGATGATATTTTTAGCAGTGCCTGTTATGACAGGACAAGGGGTGATGGTTTAAACTAAAAGAGGGAGATTTAGACTGGAGAGAAGGCAGAAATTTTTCACACTGAGGCTGGTGAGATACAGGCCCAGTTTGTCCAGAGAGGTGGGAGATGCCCCATCCCTGGGACCATTCTAGGTCTGGTTGCATAGGGCTCAGGGCAACTTGGTGTAGTTGCAGATGTCCCTGCTGACTGCAGGGTGACCAGACTAGACAGCTTTGAAAGGTCCCTTCCAACCTAACCCATTGCATGATGCTATGATTCTGCTTGAGTTTTCCAGGGAGCTCTTTGCAGCCACAGCCCTGCCTGAATTCCCTGCTGACTCTCACCGAGGGTGACATTACTGATGGACCCATGATAGGGCTTCATTGCCTATTCCTTGAATAAATCCCTTTTAATTCCACAATCTCTTTGCTGTAGGCAGGAGCCCCAGTATGCAGCTGGGTACAAATCACCCCACAGGCCCGTGTACACTCTTAATTTCCAATGCATTAGCAGCACACTCCAAAGCTTCATTTCAAGACACAGCCAATAAAAATGAATTAACTGAACAGTCATTAGGATATAATGTGGTAGCGTTAAGGTGAGTCACAACACAATTACCATTATTTCTAATGGAGTTACCATGCTGTTACTGCAGAACAACACACCTCACCTCTACCTTCCAATGGGCACACACCTCATTGCACACACACTGTGGTGCACGCTCGATTCGAGCACAGAACCCGAGGAGAGATCCAGCTTAACTTGGAAAACTGCAGTCCCAAGTCAGATGTGTGGAAAAACCACAGATGCTGTTAGTGGCTGAACTTGTTAGAAAATCTGGGTCTGTGTCAACAGCATCAGAATGAGCCTTTTATTGACTGCAGTGAGTTTTGGATCAAGACCCTTGGGCTTCTTGGCATGGATTCCTAAAGAAAGGGAGATTAGGCACTCGTGATCTGTGGGCATCTAGGTGAGTTTTGAACCTGAAAGCCAAATTCACCTGGATTCATGGGAGGAGCAGCAGGCAGAAGGTCACAGAATCACAGATTCGCAGAGTGAGAGATGTGGAAGGGATCTTTGCAGATCATCTACTCCAATCCTGTTGCCAAAGCAGGATCACCTAAAACAGCTTAGATAGAAGGGTGTCCAGGTGGGCTTTGAATGCCTCCTGAGATGGAGACTTCACCACCTCTCTGGGCAACCTTTTCCTGTGCTCTACCATCCTCGAAGTAAGGAAGTTCCTCATCATAGAATCATAGAATGGTAAGGTTGGAAGGGACCTCAAGGATCATCTAGTTCCAACCCCCTGCCATAAGCAGGGACACCTGCCACTAGCACAGGTTACTCAAGGCCTCGTCCAACCTGGCCTTGAACACCTCCAGGGAGGGAGCAATGGAGCAATGGAGCAATGATGTTTAGATGGAACTTCTATGCTCAGGTTTGTGCCTGTTGCAGCTTGCTCTGAGCGCCACTGAAAAAAGGCTTCCTGTAGCCTACAGCAAAACATGTTGCTGAGGCAGACCTGGATTCCTGATGGCCCCATGAAGGAGTAGACTGCAGCATCTGCTCTCTGCTTCAATCTCCAAGGAGACCTTTGGCTTTGGCTTTAGCAGTATCCTCCAGAGGTTTGGGGGTTGTTTCTCTCAGAAGTCCTGGTTTACAAGGTGGTCAGCAGACTTTTCACAAGGTTCATTTAGCTCCCAGCTTTGTGATGTGTTCCTGAGAGATTCTTCATTAGGAGCCTGCAAAGGCAGAGAATATGGGATGTGACACAAATGTATTCTGCTAATGCTATAAATTAGTCATCTCAAATATGTATTTAATATAATAAATTTGGAAGACAGCTACTGTAGGTTAAGTGGCAACTGACAGCACTTCTAATGAGGATTAATATACATACAGGACCTACAGATTTGTTAAACTTCAATAAATATTTATTATAATCCACTGCTTCTTAACTCATACTTGAATAAATTGGCTAATGTTAAATAAATAGAGAAGCCTGACCGAAAGGAATGGGCAAAAGCTTGATGGTGCCACAGTAAGCTCATGGCTCATGAGGGGTATGTCCTAACAAAGACCAACTGACTTATGTTTGGCTCTAGTGCCAGCTGGCTCAACATGATTTGTAGTAGGGCTTTATTTCCAGATGTGTTCCAGAAGGGAATCTCTTTACTACTTTAGATGAGATGATCCTTGTCAGCCAGGACATAGAATCATAGAGTCCCAGAATTGTTTTTGTTGGAAAAGATCTCTAAGGTCATGGAGTCCAACCAGCAACCCACCA
Organism: Ramphastos sulfuratus; assembly: GCA_013399055.1. NCBI lineage: Eukaryota > Metazoa > Chordata > Aves > Piciformes > Ramphastidae > Ramphastos > Ramphastos sulfuratus. The sequence continues at coordinate 9,692 of WBNM01008975.1, read as the reverse complement.
CCACCATGGTCATTAAACCATCTCCCTCAGTGCCATATGCACAGGTTTCCTGAACACCTGCAGGGATGGTGACTTCACCTTCTTTCTGGTCAGCCTGTTCCAATGCCTGACCACTCTTGAAGAAGAGAATTTTTTCCTAATATCCAACCCTGGCACAATTTCAGGCCATTTCCTCTCATTCTATTACCTGATAGAAAGAAGAAGAGACCAACCCCCACCTCACTCCAACCTCCTTTCAGGTAGTTGTAGAGAAACATGAGGTCTCTCCTCAGCCTCCTCTTCTCCAGACAAACCAACCCCAGTTCCCTCAGCTGCTCCTCATAAGATCTGTCTTCTAGACCCTTCACCAGCTTTGTTGCCCTTCTCTGGACACACTCCAGCAACTCAATGTCTTTCTTGTGTCCTTCCTAAAGAGCAGCCTTTGCTCCAATTATTCCAACAATCCCAGGAGGAAATTAGTTATTCCTGACTATATTGTAGTCTGAGCATGAAAAACTAACCTAACTTCTGCAGCTTGAGGAAAAGATATCATTTACTTTCCCTTATATTGGCTCCATATTTTTTAGGGGAAGGGAGCCAAGGCTGTAGCTGTAAGTTTGAAATGTAGTAAGCACAAAATTGCTCCCACCAAAGCTGTGGTGTTCCACTTGTCTGGGAAAGCTCCAGCTAGAGATACCTGGCCAGGGTCTGAGTGAGGTCTAAATGCCATCTGACCAACGTGGCATTTCTGCCATAGCTCTTCCCTGAATTAGCTTGGTCACAACCAATCTTGTTTAACTGGAAGCACAGCAGTGTGCCTGGAAGCAGCAGATTTCCAAAGGTATTTGGGTCTTTTAAGGTGTGGGAGGAAGTTCAGTTGAATTTCAGAAGTGCTTTGCCACGAGTAAGCATCTAACCCACTGCTTGTGCTTGTGGAAACGTTACCAAGCACCTATCTGTCTGCATGGGTTGGTGCCTAATTGCCAGTGAAGGTCTGGCAGGAGTGGGGACTGCATTAAAAGCTCCTCAAACGTTTTAGACCAGTGTGGAAGGCATTGCACAAGAAAGGCATTAAGAAGAGTAGCACATTTTTGGACTGCCTCTCATGGTGAGTACAGAGCACCTTGGTTTGGTGTATTATTTTTGCTCACTGCTTCATCTGTGAGATTTTTTTTGTTGATTTTTCCCCTCACTTACCAAAGGATTCTTGGATCTTCCAGAAGAACTTTTACCCATATCTGATGATAAATTACCTGCTCCTGTAAGTGCAACAGAGTGCACACACTGCTGGCTGGCACTGCTGTTCATTACCATCTTTCATGGATCATCTTGTTGGCTTCCTTTCCCATCGTTAGGTCTTCGCCAACGATAACCTCCTTGACATTGTCTTACTGATATTTTCTTAACCTTCCTGGACCCCTTTTCCTACTGCCATCACACACAGGCTTGCAATGAATATTTTCTCAATCCCAGGTGACAGATAATAATGTTTTCCTTAATTGCTAATCACGTCTATTAGTGAGATACTTGCAGGAGAACAGTTCATTCCAGGCCACTTAGAAATTCTGCAGAAGGGCTGAGGGTATGTGTCCTGCTTCCCAGGGAGACTCCTGAGCCTCAAGCCCTGGTGAGCTCTGTGCCACCAACACCATATCTACAAGTGACATGGTTTCATTCCCAGCCCTGGACAAAAGAGGAGGAGATATTAACCTCATGGATGATGTTCATCCCATCCAGCAGCCCAAGTCCTATGTAATGCATTTTGAAGGGAGGGAGAACAGACCATGTAGGAAAGGTGAACTTGTAAAGAGTGACTGAGCTGAGCAAAGGCTTATCTCAGCAGAGCATTGGACACAAAGCCGTTGGCACAGGTCCCTTGGGGACATTTCGCCTGCTCCTGGACAGGCAGTGGAGCTTCACTGATGCTTCTGGCTGCAGTGGGTTGCTTGTTTTTAACACCCTCAAAACAGTCCTGCAGGATTTTACAGAATCACAGAATCCTATCACAGTAGAGGTTAGAAGGGACCTCACAGAGGCTAGAAAGGTCACCCTCAGGAGGCTGCCCAGATTCACAAAGTCCAAGCAGATCTGAATCTTTCCAGAGGAGACTCCATAACCTCTCTGGGCAGCCTGGTCCAGTGCTCCAGCAGCCTCACAGGAAAGAAGTTCTTCCTTATGTTTTGATGGAACCTTCTGGGTTCCAGCTTGTGCCTGTTGCTTCTTGTCCTGTCTCTGGGCACCACTGGAAAGAGTCTGCCCTCAGCCTCTTGCCCCTTGCCTTTTAGATATTGATGAGTGTTGGCTAGGACATTGTCAGAAACTCAAACCTGACCTCATGGGTTAGGTAAAGCTGATGAGCAGATTCTCAGGGTCAGGCAGTCCTAGCCACTTCAAGGAACTGAAGTGAAGTTAGAAGTAAATCTTGAGAGCCCCTAGGGGTACCAGAGGCAGGGAGGGGGTAAAATAAGGCAGTAAGAGTTTGGAAATGGGGCTCCTCAGGAGCTGAATATGATGCCTAAAACCTCTCACACTTCTCTGAACAGCTGCTTTCTCTGTGCTAAATCAATCATGCACCTTGTTACCTGGTTCTGTATGCACAGAAAAGATGTGTTTGAGCAAAAAGGCTCAGGGCCCTTCCAGCATTTTTTGTCCCCACCAACCTGCATCTCTCTGGTTCTCTTGTTTCTCTCCTATCCTTCCCCCAAGAAAATCTGTTCCAATCCTGACTCTGACCAGCCATCAACTGTGACTTCAAGCATTCCTGGCCTGAGATTTGCCATGGAGAAGCCTGATGAGAAACCTGAGAGCTCGTTCCTGTTCAGCTGGGGTGGTGTGGAGGTGCTGAAGGGGACTTGCACCATCTCCACTGATGCTCTTGCCAGAGCCCTCATCCTTCCAAAGATGCTCTTTGTGCTCCTTTAAACCTTGCCAAGGATGCTACTTTGACATTTGAGGGTGCAAAGGGCACCGCTGCATTTTGGGTGTGAGTTATTTAAGGTAGCAGATCTTCACAGAGGAATGCTGCAGTGCTCTATTAACCTCAGGAGATATTTCTGCAGCGTGCACCAAGCCAGGAGTGTCCTTTTTTGCTGTTAAGCACCAGCACTGCTAAGCTGAGAGGGAGCAGGAGGCTTGCTTGCTCAGGGAAGATGTGGGAAACCAATTACAAGTTCTTATACAAATCCAAATGTCTCTCCCTAAATACTCTGCCTCTCAAACTGAGGCTGAGATTTAGCTTCTACAATAAGCCTGAACTGTGAACTTTTTTAATTTGCAGGTGGTTTCAGGAAATCTAACTCATCCCATCAGGAAAAGAAAAAAAGAAAAAGCCACTTTATAAAATGCTCTTTTGCTTGTTTCTTTATTCCAGGAGAAGAGTAATTTATGTACTCATTTAATTTTGTTCTGCCACAGACAAAACCACAGTATATAATGTGATCTCTGCTGCTGGAACACTTAGTGTTGGAAGGACATCGGAGAAGACATAAATGTCCCTGATACAAAAGAAGATCCCAGGTTTCAGAGAGATCAGGCAGACTGGAAAATATGGGAGTTTTGGTTAAATTTATGAGTGGTCCTTTGTTCTCTCCTTCATAGTATGATAACATAATAATCTTTTAAAACCACAGTAAGAAGTAGGTACCTGAGAGATTGGTGCTCTATAAATACTTAAACAGCTCGACCGCTATGAAGATCTTTTGTTCTGCTGCATTTTTGCCCATTGTTAATATTGCTTCAACAATACAGGGGGAAAAAAAAAAAAAACAACCCAACCCTCTTACAACTGAAAATCAGTTGTGTTTGGAGGTGAGGTGGTTCGTGCCTTCAGAGAAATACCTTCCAAAACAAAGAGCATTCTATTGCCCTGGCAAACTGCAGAACCAACATGCTGCGTTCGCTTCTATTTGCGTGCAGAGATACCCAAAACCTCCCAGCCAGCCCCTGAAACAGATCTATTTTCATCAGGATGATGGTTGCATTGCACAGCTTCTGAAAAGGCAGAGAGAAAACCAAGCCTTACATCTTGCTGAAGAAAAGAAACCAGNCCTCTGAGCATTTTCATGGCCCTACATGTGAATGGACTCACTAGCTGGTGGGTAACAGGCCAAGTTATCTCTAAAGTCACCTCTTCATCCACCAACAGTGAGATGCTGATAAGCCCCAGGGGTGGCTGAGCTCACCAGGAGGTTGGGGGGAAGCATTCTGAGTTGCCCCAGCACCATCCCCACCCCCTCCAGCCATCTGCTTTTGCTCTTCAAGCAAAACAATCTCTTCTCTGGCCTTGGCTTACCAATTAAAGAGTGGAAACCATCACACCATTGTCTCCCACAGTGGGATACTGAGAGGGAAGAGTGTTAGTTGTGTGCTATCAATGAACAGTGCCTCTGTTTGTAATTAGCTGTGAATATAATTTAATTCTCTTTCTCTTGCCAGAAGCACCAAATGAGAAGAAAAAGCTTGGGGGGAGGATGATAACCACCTGAATGGTGTGTCACACAGAAGTGTTTATATCCATGTGGATAAAGCTGGGGCTGACCTCTGGGAGAAGTTAAAGAGAGATGTTTTTAGGCACCATTATATTGCAAAGTGGTGATGCAATTGCTGCTGTCCACTGGTGGGAGAGTCACACCAGTGGTCTCCTCAGGGTCTCTGCGCTGGTGGGGCTGAAGATGTTCTCAAGTAAGGTGACACTGTGCAATGGGATCAGCTAACAGAGAGGTGGGACCAACCCTGCACAAAACAATAGGAAAAAAAAGGTGCTTTTTATTTAAAAAATCAACTTTGCAAACCAGAAGGAAAAACACAAATTAGCTGCAGGAAGATGAAACTGAAATTAAACTCTCTTCTTTTGAGTCAAACTATCAAGTCTTGTAGTGGTGTAAGATAAAAACCAGATCTCACAATAACTGAGGGGACTTTGAAGGTAGCTCACAAAGTCCAGAGTTGGTCTTTCCCAGTCATTAATAAAGGATAAAGCCAAGGAAAAAAAATTGCTGTTATAAAATAAAGAATAACTCTTTTTTTTTTTTTTTTTTTTTTCCCCTACTAGGTGTTTGGAGTATTTGGGTTTTGGTAGGGATGTGTCAATTTGTCAGGACCTTAATTTCTGGAATGATTTTATCTGCATTGAGACAACTGTCACTAGCAAAAGCTAATTCCACCTACTGATGGAATTTTGGGTCAAAGCAAGAAAAAGAGACAAAAAAAAAGAGAGAAGGCACATCTCCAGCAACCTTTTCAGCTAGGAACAGGACAGAGCCACACTCAAGCTTCTGTGCCAATAAAAAAAAAAATTAATTATTCATACAAGTTCTTATGAAGAACAGAAGAAGACCAACCACTGGGTGACCAAGAGTCTACTCATCACCAGTGAGGTGGGAGGTGACCAGGCCAGCAGGTTGCTGGGAGGTGTCCAGATTTTCAGGGAGCTCCCTTGAGCTGGAGTTGTTTGAGAGTTCTGGGAGGGTGAATGGGATGCACAATTTAGACAGTTTGGCTTCAGCCCAGGAAAATGCAGCAACTTCTGCAGGAAGTGAAAACCTGATGGACCTGACTCTTATCAGAGGATACTCTCCAGTCTTTCAGTTCAAGATCAGATTTTGGGCCCCCCTGCCAAAAAAAAAAACCCAGAAATTAACACCAAAAAAATACTCCAACTGGGTCAATAGTCTACATTTTTAGGGGGGGTTTGTTATTGGAAATATTTATATTACAGTAGCTCAGTATTTTAAAAGGCTATAAACGCATTTTTATATAATCAGCATTTTTAAAAGTCTATAAACATCCACAATGTTTGCCTAATGTACTATAAAAGCTTCTAAAGGAGCTGTTATTATCCAACTTGTCACCTCACACATGCTCTGAGGAGGACTTTTTTTTTTTTCCCCCCTTCCCTTCCTTGTCTGCTGTTAATAAAACCAAGCAAACCATTAACAGCTTTGGAGCTGCAAGGAGAAGTAGAGGGGTTTGTAATCCTGGACTCCAAAGGAAACGTCTGCAGCTTTGCTCCTCGCCTCTTTGAGATTCCCAACACGCAACAACAATTTCAAACAGACAAAATCAGTTTAGGTTACATAAATTCAAAAGCCCAAGCCTGCTTCTTTTAAAGTAACATCTTGCATTTTGTTTGGAGTGTTGCAATCTCTCACAGAACGTTGGGAGCTGGCTCCGTTTTACAGCCTGCTGTGCATCTTCCTCAGGTTTCTGTGCTTAAAGGAGCTTTAATGCAGAATTATGATGCGTGCACATATGTGTATAATTATGGATGCATGGATGTAGATGTGCATATACAGATGTGGGTATGCAAATAGATACATCTCTATAAAGTCTAGAAAGACTGGGGGTGGGGTGGGGGGGTTGCACAGTCAGGACCCATTTCTCCTGGCACCACCTTGCATGCCAAAATCCTGGTGTTACTCCACCAATTCAAGCCCTAATAAAAAGATCTCATGTGTTTTGATGAGGAACACAGATATGGGAGAAGGGGCAACGGGTTTAAGGACAAGTGACAGTGGTCTAAAACTAGAGCAGGGTAGTTTTAGATTAGACATTGGAAGAAGTTCTCTACTATGCAGGTGGTGAGACACTGGAATGGGTTGTCCAGAGAAGTTCATGGGTTGTTAAATTCATAGGATAGTTTGGAGAGGAAGGGACCTTACAGATCACCTAGTTCCAACTCCCCTGCCATGGGCAGAAACACCTTCCACTAGACCAGGTTGCTCAAGGTCTCGTCCATCCTGGGCTTGAACACCTCCAGGGAGGGGACATCCACAACTTCCCTGGGATCCTCCTTGTGGGTGCCTTGCCCCTGGAAGTGTTTAAGACCAGACTGGATGAGCAGCCTGGCCTAGTGGGAGGTTTGAGTTGTAAAGATGATTTTTAAAGTTGGAAGAATGATCTTTAAGGTCCCTTCCAACTCAAGCCATTCTATGATTCTATGATATTTCAGTTCCTTGGGGGCCCAAGGGTGAGTGTGGTGTAAATCAGTGAGCAAAGGGAAGAAATCTGTGTGCAAAACAAAGATTTGGGTTTAAAACAATCTCTTAATTGATGTCTCAGACATTTGCTTTTGGCTCAGCTCTGTTTATAGTTTACTCCTGTTCCCAACATATCTCAGTGTCAGGACAGATTCTCAACCCTGGGGAACCTGTCAGGGCTGTGATAACAACTCCCTCACTGCAAAGAAGGGCATGATTGTGGTTGTGATAGCAAATGGCTCTTATCAGCTCCTCCGTTGCCGGCATGGGGTCCTGCTGGGGCAAGGGGAGACATTCCTCCTGGGGACTTTGTGATTTTGGATGGGACTGAAAATAACCTGAGAGTCTGCTGCCTTTACCAGTTGGGTTCTCTAAAATCCCAAGATGCTCCCAAGAAGGTAACAGGCAATGAACTGCCCCTGTACTGACTGAGCTGGCATTTGGAGTATAGGCCTTCCCTAGATGAACTTGGGGTCATCCTGAGGAGAGCCAGGTTTGAGAAGGGCTTCCATGGTTTCAGTTATTGAGAGGATATGGGCTGAGAAAGCATCAAAAGGTCTTGCTGATGACTGAGGGGTGAGCAGCTCTGGACATCTCTGGGGTGGTGGGGAAATAGAAAGATTAAAACCCAATGATTTATGCCACTGCAGGAAATTCCCAGTTGCTCTGCAGGAAAATGAGCTTAATGTTCAAAAGGGATATTGGTGGTCACAAGGACTGGGTTGAGGCAGAGGAGTGGAGAGAAGCACTCCTACAGGCTCTGTGCTGATTGTCAGTCCTTTTGGAGGTGGGTGGTTTGGTCTCTAGAGTGAGACAGAGCTGCCTGAGGTCTGTTTTATGTTGTGGCCACCACAGAGATAGCTCTGGCACCTCAGAGACACCAGATTTCATGGTTTACCTGCCATACTCCCTGTCCTGGGCTGAATGGTGACACTGTGGAACAGCCTGTCCTTGGGACCAGGAGGGCAGAGGGAAATCCAAGTTCCCAGTGTGGGTTCAGAAGAGCCATTGGCTGAGACAGCCAAGGCAGCCCAGGACAGGGAGCAGACGTGTCAGCCATAGTGGCTATTTCTGGCATTGTCCTCAGAGCTGGGGAGCTCAGAGATCACGACACAGGGAAGCACTGCTGGGACCTCCTGGGAGCCCTTCCCACCTCCTGGCACTATGGGGTGGTTCCTGCAGGCGTTTCCCATCCCTAGATGACTTGCTATCAGCTCCCAACAAGTACAACAACCTCAGACAAGTGTCGCCTGACAGCCTCACACGGATGTCCTAAGTGGAAGTATCCGCTGGGATCAGCACTGCTGGGTCTCTGTGCAGCTGTGCACAGACCCTGTGGGTGGTTGTCTCCGTCACACGTCACTTCACGTCCATTGATCACTGGTGGGAGCAAATGGTGCTGTGCATATCATGAGGCTTCATGCAATCCTCACACCCCAGCTCCAAATCCAGCCACCGCCACCCAAGGATGTGTTGGCAGATAATGGCCCCTACAGTCCCAGACCCCGAAGCCTGCCCACAGCATTGGTCCATCAGGGTGTGATGTGAGGTGTCACGACCCTTTCAAGTGAGCCTCAATGTGGTGTAAACACCTGGTGTGGGCAGCGCAGGGCAGGGTATCAGTTTCAGGAGGTGCTCCAGTATAGGGGTCTGCTGCAAACAAGCAAGCCAGGGTGGCTGACTGCAGCTAATGCCATGTCTGCCTTCATTTGTCTGCTTTTCCAAGGTGACCTCCCTGGGGTTCTGCTCTCCTGCATGTCTTTACTTTGATGCTTGGTCTAACCTGAGCTTGCAGAGATGTTCACCTGCTTCTCTGGGTGCAAGCCCAGGGCAATGCCTGTGCTGCCAGAACTGATCGTCCCCATACCACAAAGCACAGCTTTGAAAGCTGGTAGGCTCCCATGACCTCAAGGCTCAGGAGACACCACTGCGTTTGGTGACCCACATTAAACCAGTGTTACAGAGAGGGTTTCCCTGGGTAGTGATGGGGCTCCCCAGTGCTCCCCATGTAGGGTCCAACACATTCCCAGCCTTCAGGACCTTTGGAGACTCTGGAAAACAGATGTGATGGGACAATGAGGTGCATAGGACCTCATAGTGAGGCTTGGCCCACGATATGAGGTCTTAAATCCCAACTCTCCCTTCTGTAAGGTGAAAATCAGGTTTCCTTGAGCTTCTTTGCCACTTTCTCACCTGGATATCTTTCTACCACGGAGGAAGAAATACAAAAGAAAGCAAGAAAAGGAGAGGAAAAGAAGAAATACGGGACAGAGCCAAAGGTCTTGCAGTGGGACAAGGTCTCGCTCTGCGTCTCCCAACACCGTCGCTTACCAAACATAGCCAGGGCCCTGTGCAACCTCAGGCCGGTGGAGAGAGTAGTAAGATGAGCTCCCTCTTTATTTGGCCTAGCTAAAAATAGCAGAGGGGAAAAAAAAGGCAGAGTCAGGACCCTGCAGGACCAGTAGTCAATGGGCTGCGAGGAGCGATTGAACTCCAAATACTGCTCAGCAGGCTCCAGCTGACGGGCTATTTTTTGCCGTGGTTGACTAAATATGGTCAGGGAGGGAAGAGCAGGAGAAGGGGGCACTGGCCCGGGAGTGCGTGTTTGGGATGCTTCGCTGGGTATATAAGCACTGGAAAGGTGGACTCGCTTTCTGACCAGCGCTGCCCCCTCCCCTCCTCCAGCATGCCCCCCACACACCTCGGGCTGTGCATCCCTCCCGGCAGCATGACCCC